>APFE030616782.1:58038-78956 GCA_000404065.3 Pinus taeda | reverse complement strand
ATTTATAAATTTTCATCTTATTTTATAGTTTATAAAATTAGATTATATTTTAGGGGTGAGAGGAGGAGACATATTTTTCTAAATCTTGAAAGAATAATTGTGAACAAATTACAATAAATGTATCGGCTTTATTTGGGATTAACAATAACCCAAAAATGAGGTGTCCAAGATATTACCATTATGGGAGACTCCTAGACTCCTTCCTAATTATTCTGACATTTAATAACTAATACCCCTCCAAAAGATAATACGTTAATTTTGTTGTTTCATCATATCAAAGGTATCCTTCAATCTTTTAATAGCTCTCACCCTTTTCTTATATTCAGAAACCTTAATTCGGAAGAAGATCTCATCACCAATAAGGCTTGTGTTTTGGCCAAAGGTTATGTTATTATTCCCTAATGATGCCCATGGTTGATCCATGTATTCTCAAAATCAATTTTTGTACCTATTCTAAATTAGTGCCAATGATTGGCTCCCTATAATCCCTCTCAATCTTCTATGCCTCCTCTCTATTTTGACTCCCCTCCTATTTTCCATAGCTCCTTATATTAGTGTAATGCAAAACCTTTCCTTGGCTCATCTGTTAGTGATTACAAGCAATGCACTATCTTGAATCAATGTGGAATTTATTGGGTGTCGTATGCATGCAATCGTGTCACATTTATTGACACCTATGCAGATCAATATCAACATTAAGAAAGATCTTATGAATTACCAAAACAACATCTTTACCAGCATGCCTCATTTATTTTTACTAGTGAAGATTAGTGTGGTGCTTAATCCATAGCTCATGGCATACAAGGAAGGTGTCTTCTCATTTAGTTTTGTGATGATTACTCTATTTTGTAGATATCAATATCAACCTTAGGAAAGATCTTATGAATTACCACAACAACATATCTACTAGCGTGCCTCATTTATTTTTTCTAGTGAAGATTAGTCTGGTGCTTAATCCAAAGCTCATGGCATACAAGGAAGGTGTCTTCTCATTTTGTTGTGTGATGATTACTCTATCTCAGGACCCTAGAATCCATGAAGCAGAGTTGCAAACTCACATGAGGTTATTTGATTGCAGAGTGAATAAATTGAGGAGAATATACACTTAATTATTCATTCTTAGTGAGTAGGGTGGGCTATGTTCCAATCACCCTCTAAGAATTCGGCAAATGAAAGTCTTGATAGAAAGAGTGGTCTCCAGACGATGGAGCAAGTAGAAGCTAAGTGATGAGTTGATATGTAATATGTCATGGATATTCCATTGGATAGTTCGTCACAAAAGATATAATAATATTATATTGAAACTCTGAAAAGTCTACACTATTACAGTTTATTAAATTTTAAGATTTGTGGATTTAACTATAATTAGTGCATGCAGGCGAATGGAAATTATGCATAAAAGTAGAGAATGAAAAAATAAGTGCACACATACACAGTACACAAGATATGCTGTCTGGGAAACCCTTTCAGGAGAACACCTAGTTGGAAGGTGAGGTCACTTCGCTCTCTTTCTCTACCTGGAAATATGGTTGCATGTACAAAGAAGTAATGCTTGTGGCCCGTCGGCTGCTATAGTACATATATCCTCTCTATATGCTCTACCTCCTATCTCTCCTTGTTATCTTTTCTCATCTATGGAACAAAATTCTCTCGAAAGAATGGAATGCCACTTCCTCCTAGTGGCTCGGTTATTACACAACTTGATAGCCTACTTGCGGTTAAGCTTGATTACATCAAATCTTAACTAGAGTTACAAAATGGACTCTTCTAGAGACTTTTACATCATAAACACGTGGCTAGCGCCTTTTCCATGAATAATGGGGGTTGACAGGACATCTTCCCAAACTGTAGGTGTGAAAACTGGAAGGTCAACTTCTGAGTGGCATAACTTTTGCATACAGACTTTGATTGACACACTTATTGCGTTGTTGGAAAGATCTTTGTGTGTAGAATAGCATTAAAAGGTGTGGTGATAGAGAGGAAGTATTTTTCCCCCAAAAAGCATCATTTTATGCATCAAAACGCTCCCAGAAGGTTTTAGACCCTATTTCGTCAAACTGAGTCCGGCCGGTAAAAATGGTCCCATGTGTTCATTCCTCAAATTTTTATACTCCAAATTCATCGAGATGGACGAAAAACAATATAATGATCCAATTCGTTTCATGAGATTCAAGCAAATTCTCCTGTCTTCTTCTGTTGTGAGCTCTTTGCAAGGGTAAAACACCATTGCAGTTGGGAAGAGTGGCATCTCTCTCTCTCTCTGGATTTGAGGTAACTGTTTCTATTCTCTACTTATTTGGCTTTGTGTGAACTTCATGGCCTCAATTTATAGTTTGGATCAAGGTAGAGACTTGCAACTCTGAATAACCTATCTTTCCTTTTTAGGTCATCTCTTTCTATTTGGGCTTGTAGCTTATAATTTGGTTATCAGTCCATTGAGTTGAAACCTTCTCATCATTCAAAAGAATTTTGGTTGTTTTGTCTCTGTTTTTTAATCATTTGGTCCTTCATTTCTCATTTGACTTTGGTCTCAGAGTGACTTTCTCATGGATACAAGTTCATCATAATCATATTCTTCTGTCTCATTATATGTGAATATTTCAGAAAATAACATGCAACAAGGAATTTTGAAATATATAACTTGCATGAAATTATTTATCAACAAAGGGCCTTTGATCGCAACACCTTGGACATAATTGAGGATCACCAACAATGAATTTAATGCTTAGAGGATGAGGTTGTTTCTCTTTGAAGCATTATTATGGACCTTAAACTTCAGGGTGCCGATCTAACCAGCGTAGCAGGGGCACCTCCTTGGAAAATTGAACTCACTCGTCCTGTAGATAGTTCTTCGCAAATTGACCTCAATCACCATGCAGACAGTTCTAACTAAGCAATTATGTGATGGCTTCCTTCAAATGCTTAGGACTTTTATTTGAATTTTGTCATATATATACTACTAGGATAATAAGGGTACTAACAAACTATGGGCATTTTGATGTAATTTAGGACTTCTACATTGCTCTCAATTTAAGCCTTTGCAAGCAATTATGTGATGACTTCCTTCAAACACTTAGGACTTCTATTTGAATTTTGTCATATATATACTACTAGGATAATAAGGGTACTAACAAACTATGGGGATTTTGATGTAATTTAGGACTTCTACATTGCTCTCTATTTAAGCCTTTTCCATGGTCTGCCTCTTCATCTGGTCCTAATGATGAACCACACTTGTTGGTTCGAACCCAAAAAAATTCTCTTATGTGATTTCTACCAAAATACATTGTTTAAAACTATGAAAATTTTGATGTAATTGCAACTTTGTTTAAAACTATGGAAATTTCGATGTAATTGCAAGGTAAATAATTATAGTTTTACATCTAAAATATCCATAAACATATTAGCAACATAATTCTCCCAAATATTTGAGAGACCCGAATGGGTTTATTAAAAAATTACTAATTCATGTTTGAAAAACAAAATTTATAGTGTATCTAATATCCTAAACCCAACTTAAAATGACCATATCACTATTCATATTTTGATTCCATGTAATTCGGTGTAACCTATAAAGATAAAAATGAATAAGTGGTAAAAAGACAGAAAAATAAAAAAGACATATAACACGTTCTTTTATCTCATGGAAAGTTGGTTTATAAAAGTTTCCAATAATAAAAATGAATAGTTTTTTTTTTGGGTTTCGTTTTGTTAAAAGTTTAATAACTAAAATATTATTTTAAATTTGAACTTAAATATTATTTTTGAATTGATTTAATTATTTTAATTAAATGAGTTTATAATATATATTATAATGGTAAATTATATTTTGTAAATTAATAAATAAATATATTATGACTAATAACATAAACAATTTTTTTTTTCACATCTTTATGTTTAAATTAGGGAAATTATATTATATATATATATATATATATATATATATATTATATTTATATATACCCAAGTTAAGATTTTTTTAAATCGTAGGGTAACTAGTGAGAAAAGAACAATATTTTTATCCAAAAATAACCCAAAAAATATGAAATGCATGTGATGTTGTCTAAACATAAGGACGCAAAATATAGTTGTCTAACATAAGAATGCAAAATATAGTTGTCTAAACATAAGGATGCAAAATATAGTTAATAAATGCTCCACGGAGATTTACTATGATCCAAAAATGTAACCATGAGAGTAATGAGGTAGAGGTTGAGATGTCTATGGGAGCAACTCGAGTGCTAGGAGAAGCACTTCCTTCTCCTTTGCTTCAATTCTTGCAACTCTGAAATTATGGTGCTCTAGAAATGTCATTTTATGCTCCTCTGATATATAATCCATTTGATAGACAATTCTTTTTAAGCTTCATTCTTTCTAAGAGGGCCTTACCCATGAGAGTTTTTCATATGCTAGTAGAGATCTACCAAGCATATGTATAAGTTCTAACTCCCTCGGGTATGCCTTGGATCAAGCAGTTGATCAACTACAAATTCAATTATTTCAAAATGAGATCGCTCCCTTTTAGCCATAGCTTTTGAAGACACTTGGTCATTTCCAATTGTATACAATTTAGTGTTGTGTCATGGTAGCTCTCTAGAGGGCATGAGAACTTCCTTCTCCCCAAGAGGAGGAGCCACATTGATACCTTCCACTAGCATGAAATTACAAATTGGGACAGAGAAACAGGGGCCAATGATGTGGAAGGAAAAAGGGATGATGATTACAGGGGAAGAAAATCCCTAGATCAAAAGTTAAGCATGGAGAGGTGGGAGGTCAAAAGGAAGACTCAAAACGAGTGAAAAGGGTGTTTATGAAGGACAAGTGTGTTTCCTTCCCTTGGTGATAAGAAGGAAACAACAAAAAAACTTAGTAGTATGAAAGTCAAATTAATGTCTTTTGAACAAGAGCAAAATGCGTAGATTTCTATACATGTTGCTTTGCTTACACACTTCTCAACTTACTTAGAGCATTGTCATATCTGGGATTGAATGCTTAATGTTATGATTGTTTAACATCTTTGACGAACCTTACATTGAGCAGGTATAAGAAGCACATGTTGATGACAAAGACATGCTCCTCACCCTAGCATTACATTACCCCCTTAACATGACATTATATCGCTCTAAACCAAAAATAATAACATAAAACTTTAATAATTGATTTTTTCCCATTAAAATTTAATTTTATAATTATAAAAATATGTATTAAAATTTTATTATCAATTAAACTTTTATATTTTATATTACTAACATTTTAATTATCTCAAAATATTATTTTCACTTTAATATAATTTTATGCTCAATACTCATTGATATTATAATTAAACTATAATATAATTTGATATTAATTTTTTCTCTAAAACAATAAAATGCATTAATTGTAACTACACAATTTATACTTTTTATTTCATAATAAAAATTAAATTTCAATTTTCCATTTTATAACAGTAAAATGCATTAATTATAGCTACACAATTTATACTTTTTATTCAATAATAAAAATTGACATTCTATTTTTTTCTCTAATACAATAAAACGCGTTAGTTATAACTACACAATTTATACTTATTATTCAATTTTTGGACAGTAAAATACAATTTACTCTAAAACAATAAAATGCGTTCGTAACGCGTTAGTTATAACTACACAATTTATACTTATTATTCAATTTTTGGACAGTAAAATACAATTTACTCTAAAACAATAAAATGCGTTCGTTACATAATTTATATTTATTATTCAATTTTCGGACAGTTAAATATATTTTAAAAGGTTATTTTTTATAATAAATATTAATTGTAAAAATATGGAGTTGTTTTTAGTGCGATTTTTTGGACTTAAACTCGTATTTACCTGTATAGTCAGATTCAGCACACTAAAAAACCATCAAGACATTTTAATTGTACAAGAATTACCTATCAAACTTGTGATTTCAATAAATTGCTGCCAGATTTTAGAAAAATTTGACAGAAAAAATTCGTAAAAAACTTTAAAAGATCACACTAAAAACAACTCCTCGATATATTGATGAAAACAAATTAAACATATACAGGATAGAGTGAATCGAAAGATTGAAGTCTTGCTGGTTCAAATATGACGTTTGTTAGGAGATTAACAACTTGCAAGAACAGGTGTAAGGTGTGGGACATTTTGAATACGGGAGGGCAATCTGTCCCATAAATTGAGGGCCAGGTAAACTATATCCAACGTTATCGGGATACCATGCAGGTAATACAAAGGCGGAGGAGGGAGAGGCACTCCCTTCCAACGACCACCGCAATTTCAGGAGCCCAGCATTGTATGACTCGCCATTACTGTAAATAGTGAATAGTGTAATGACCAGAAGTCCTGTAAATTAAATAATCATTGCGCCGCCAAGTGCATGCCACGATGGTTAATGATCGGATTTTTTTGGGTTGTCCAGTGCACGTTCTAGGGAATATCGAGCACTTTGACGCAAAATATTAGGATTCGGGAGAAGCTTTTAATGAAGTTTTTCTTTTGAAAGCTGTCATCTGAAAGTTTAATGCAATTTATTGGAAGTAGATTGCCATAGTAGGTGTCAGCAAAGCTGTTAGGTCCTCTTTGGGCGCCATGGACGCTGCGATAGCGATGGATGGGTGATCACAATAAGTTTTGAATGAAGGCACTGGGGGGACACACCAACGATAAGCGAATAAGGGGGTAGGCTTTGAACTACAATGATCACATATATAGTATTTCTTATAGTTGAACAATCAACATTGCAGGGGCCTCTCCAGTTGCGAGAGTTTAAACATGTTAGCTCCTCTCACAGATTTCCTCTCACAGATTTTCCAAAATCTATAGGGCGATTGAAGAACCTCGTAAGGATCACCATAGGTAATACTGCTTGGCCCCCGATCCACAGCCGGAACTTTGCCCCAAGAATTTTGTGATCGCGATCCTTGAAATAGCTACTGTTAAAATGGTTTTCAAAAATGGTGTTGTTGTCTGAATTTTTTTTGGAAAGCTAACAAACCTACAACATGGTCATAACGAAATTATTTTATTTAGGAAATTGTTGTAAATTAAGATAATATATTATTATTTTGTATTAAATTGAATTCTCCTTCAAAGATGACAAATTAGAAGAATCTTAATATTGTTATATTGATTGTTTCAATAGTAATAGATCTTTGTTTAATATACTACAATCAGTTGCCATAAGTTATATCAGAGTGCATAATAGTTTACATATGTATTTGTGGAGTAACTGAGTGCTCCATATGGGGTATCATAGTTTATCAACTATAATATAATATGTGATAACTATTCAAAGGACATTTCTTACATTATCAGCGATGGAAACTTTTATAATTCTATATCATCTAAAGGACCCACATATGCACGGAGCTTTAGTATGAACTTTTTAGTATGGTATTCACCTAATGTTTTACACTACCAACAAAATAACTTGCCAAAGGTAAGTGGAACATATTTCCACTAATAAGCATAGACAACCTTATTGTTTACAATTATGAATAGGCAACATTGATGGGCATCATTTGGAAATCATCTACCTCGGTTTGATATTTTCATCATTATTTAATAATAAACCAAAAAACATAACTCCTCACTAAAAAACCCAAATTAAATATGTTTAGGATTCAACCAAAATAATCTAACCCATAACCCATTTTTTTAATCCAAATAAAATATTTTTGGAAAATCCTTACCACAAATCAGAGTATTTTTTATTAGAGTTGGTATTTAAAAAACATTTGATTTATTAGAAGAGTATTTCATTACAAACATTTTTCCTTTCAATTTTTACACAATAAAATAAAATATTAAGTCATAGAAAAAAAATATATTCTACCATAAAAACATATGAGTAGACCGGTTTCACCAATGTTAGTGCCCCCATTAAACGAACAATATGAGTACCCTGATTGTCCTTCAAGTTCGCTTCCTCACTCTCACATCATAAGCCATCATAAGCCATGGCTCACTACGCCCTCTTGTGGCTTGTCCTTCACCTTGGCTTCCTAGATCTGGTACTTGGTGTGGTATTGTGCCGACTATCCATGGGCACATAGCTTCTCATTATTTCCCCTTTATGATAATTATGCTTGTGCTCATGATTTACCTTATTACTTTTCTCCATAGGTATGAGGGTTGAGACCCGAAAAGATCCTTACTTACTTCTTATTCATGTTTTGTTCCTTATGCAAAGACTTAAATTATGATGGGAAGTAACTGATACAAAATATGTTATTTACCTAAATCAAATATTTTAAAAGATTTTAATTTTGAATGATTTTCTTGCAAAAACTTAAGAATTAAAAATAATTTCACCTATTTAAAAATCATGCACAAATATAACAACAATATTTAGAAATAATGATATAAAATATATGAGATAGTTATCCCTATTAAAATATTTATTTGGCAATGTTAAATATATAAAACAATATTTTTTATTTTTATATTTAAAATTTAATTAATTTAAATAAAAAGCTTATCATTCACAATAATAATATAATAGTTGAAATATTAATCAATTAAATGAAAATAATCTTAAAATTTATATTACTTAAAAAAATCATTAAAAAAATAAAAATAATTTTTACAATTTTAAAAATCATTAACAAATTAAAAAATAAAATAAATCCCTAAATTTATATTATTAAAAATATAGAAATTGGTTTACAATTAGAATAAAAATAAAGAAGCTGTTCATGAAATAGATCATAGATGGAGAAAAAGAAAGAAATCACTACCTATGATATACCGCTCCTACCAAAAGTTTCACCATGATATAGTAATCTTTACATTACTATAATGCGTTAACGATATTTGGACACCGCAATTAAACTGCGACCAAATATGAAAGAGACCTTGAAAGAAAAAAAAGAATTCAATGGACATGGGTATGGTCAATTTTTTGACCGCGCCCATGTCCGTCAGATTCCTAAATATTCGGGGAATCTGCGATCGACTTAAGCTCACCGGTACCAAATTGGCCCCAAAACATTCATAACACATACAATCATTAAGCAACACAAAACGGGAAGTTCAACTAAAGGAGATTGAAGATTTCACGACGACCTTCGTCTTTTAACATAAAATTATAAAATTTTGAATACATGTTACACAGGCCTTCAAAATTAGGGAAATATTTTGGAATACAACTACACTTTTATGATGTAGTTGTGTTTTTAACATACAAACAAATGCAAAACTTCTTCTCAATATATGTGTCACAATCCTTTCTGGACAATGATCGCACATTGCTTTCTGGACAGTGGGATGCTTGAGAGCGTAATTGGTCATCATGGTGGTAGAAATTTTACTCACTCATAGACACTGGGATGAAGTCTTGGAATATTGTATAGGTGCCAATTAATCTGAAGTCTAAGAAAATTATTCTTCCCATATATTTCCACACTCCCTCTATGCAAATTATTCTTCCCAGGTGTTTTTGCATCGTGTCTGTACAAATGATTCCTCTCACTTTACCCACAGAAGAAAGACAATTCATATTTACAATACAAACGGTTATTCTTCATAAATGTGGGCAAACTTAACATGAATTCTCCATCGGTAATCTCATCCTCATTTATTAAACCTTTGCCTAGTTATCTCATATCGTGTCTGATACGGAGAATATTGAAGCTTCTTATGCACTCGTTTCAATGATCATGGCTCTAGAATTATTGATGCCGACTTCAGACGTGTTGGCTGCTTATGATGATGATCGAAAGATCAAATCCTATATCTTTTTCATGGATAAATCCACGAAGCCCCACCATTTCAGTCACCATCAAAACTTCAATCATACACCGAGTTTCTCAATCCAGGTTGGATCCCACTTGTTAGTACAGAAACCACAGAAGAAATAAAATACATTACATACAACAAACAAACATCACATCACAGACTACAGATCTCGGAGAAATAGAAATCACACTTAGTATTACAGAATAGACCTTGGCCTTGACTTGCCTTTCTCACCCTTAGAAAATACAAATTTATAGAGGGTGAAGGAAGATCTAGAATCCTACATGTGATTTAGATAAATATTTAGAAATTAATGGTGTGGTAGGTTCGGCACGGGTGTGGGGTGACAGGGGAGTGTAGGGGAGTCAGCATCAACATTAGCACAATGTGCCTTGATTTGGCTTCATACTTAACATTCTCCCACTTGAAGCCAGATAAGGGTCATGAGTCAAGTCACATTGAGTCCTACCATGCGTCTACATAACTCATGTTTATTTCTTAGTAGAATCTTAGTGAGCATATCAAAAGGGTTCCTATCTATATGGATCTTTTCCAAGGATAACCGTCCTTCCTCCAACACATGCCGGATCCAATGGTACCTTAAGTCAATGTGCTTGGTTTTTGAGTGAAATGTTGGGTTTGTTTCCAAGTGAATGGCACTCCAACTATCACAATCTAACACATACTTGTCCTGCTTTATTCCTATCTCTCCTAGGAATCACTGCATCCATAACATCTCTTTACAAGTTTTTGTTGTAGCTATGTACTCTACTTCTATTGAAGAGAGAGCTACTATTCTTTGTAGCCTTGACACCCAAGAGACTACTACACCTGCAAATGTATACAAATAACATGTAGTGGACTTTCCGGTGTCCATATCTCCAACCATATCTGCATCTATAAATCCTTCAAGCATAGTCTCATTATGACCAAAACATAAACAATAATGACTAGTACCCTTGAGATATCTCATAATCCATTTTACTACTTTCCAATGTTGTTTGCCCGGATTGGCAAGGAACCTGATCACTACCCCCAGTGAATATGAAATGTCTAGTTGTGTGCATACCATGGCATACATCAAGCTGCCAAGCATAAGGAATCCTGCTCATCTCTTCCTTCTCCTTGTCATCACTAGGACATAATTTAGTACTCAGCTTGAAGTGGGCTGCAAGGGGTGTACCAACTCGCTTGGAATCCTTCATATTAAACTTGTCAAGCACCTTCTTGATATATTTTTCTTGTGATAACCACAACCTTTTGTTTTTCTTGTCACGCATGATCCTCATGCCCAATATCTGTTGTGCTGGACCCAAATCCTTCATTGCGAACTTGCTACCAAAATCCAAATCCTTCTTCAACCTATTGATTTTAATCTTATCATGCCCAACAATCAACATGTCATCCACATATAACAATAATACGATATGCTTTCCTTGATCATACCTCTTGATCGACCTCTAATCTGTGAAAAACATGTTCCAACATGAATGAATCAAATTCCTTGTACCATTGTTGAGATGTCTATTTCAACCCATAGGGACTCTTCTTCAACCTGGAAACAAGGTCTTCTTTTCCTTTTTCTATGAAGCCTTCTAGCTACTCCATATAAATTTCTTCCTCCAATTCACCATGAAGGAAAAAAGTTTTTACATCTAATTGTTCACATTCTAAGTCTAAAGTAGCAACAAGACCAAGAATGACCCTAATGGATGACATTTTAACAACATGTGAGAAAATTTCAGTGAAGTCAATACCTTATTTTTGGGAAAATCCTTTCATCACCAGCGTTTCTTTATACCTCTCCTTATTTTCGTCACCTTCATGCTTAATCCTGTAAACCCATTTGTTTAGTAGAGCCTCTGTTCCTTTTAGGAGATTTACCAACTCCCAAGTTTTATTTTTCAGGAAAGATTTCATTTCTTCTTCCATTCTTTACTGTGCTCAACTTTACAAGCTTCTTGAAAACAATTAGGCTCACCTTCATCAGTCAAGAAAATACAGTTTGAAGGAGGATACCTTTATGAAGGTGTATGAGGCCTAGAAGATCTGTGAACCAACTGTGGTGGTGCATTATCAGGTTGAATCTCTTGTAAAGGTTCCTGCAAGATTCCTTATTTTTGGTGTTCTTCATTTTACACTTATTGTTCTTCCTACTCCTGAATTTGTTGTCCATTTTCTTGCATTGGTGGGATATCTTCATGCTGCTCTTCAAACCCGACAATAACTTTCTTGACCTCCAGCTCACTGTTGGAATTAATGGAGAAAGCTAAACTTAGATTGTTGTTATGATGATGATAGGATTGGGACTCTAATTTTAGATCTCATATCCTACTATTTAGGGAGTGGTTGAAACCACCTTGATTGTGAGAAAGCCTATATGTACTAGGTTGTTCTCTTGATTGAAGTGTTGTATTGTGTGTAGTGCTTGGGCACTCTCCAGGTATCTTCCCTAGAGAGCCATTTCATTAATAGAATATCGATTTTTATCATGGTATCCAAGCTATAGGATGGAGGGATCTATAAGCTGAGTGGAGGATTTGAAAGGCGTGACTAAGGCGAAGTCGTCGCGTGGTTTGAAGGGCCAATCGCACCGATCCACTATAACTCTTCCATGCATTTTCATTTTAAGGTTCATTGCAGCTAACTTGTGTACACTCGTGAAGAACTTCTTGAGTCCGTGGTGTTAACTCGCACCGACTCTCTGTGTGTTGGGCTGCCGTCTGAGAAGGCTGCGTGTTAGAGAGAGTGATTCTGGCTACGCATTTTCGTGAATCTCTTCCGTGATTTTTCGTGACCCAAATCTCTTGGACAAGTTTTCATGGGGGCCTGTGGAAAGTTGAAAATGGATGAAAGAGCATAAAATGAAGTTGCCAATGATGTCTAGGAGGAGAATGTTCAAGAGGTTGATGATGTGTAGAAGGCCAATGACGTTGCGAGGAGGAACTTCCATAAACATTGCATAATCCCTGTCATTGCACTCCGTGAGGTCTGCGTGGAAGCTGAAGAGGCTGGACTTGCATCGAGAAGGAAGGCAAGATCACTTGATTTCTTGCCTGGAGGTCGATCGCTTGATTGCAGGAGGTCACATTTTCTTGGTTTGTGCAACATTTATCAGATGGGAATGGATTGAGCGATTCAAGTGTTGTGTGTGGGCCAATAAGGTCATCGTATAGGTAGGTGGTGTCGAACACTTGTAAATCAGAATGCTTGCTTGAGGCTGAGCGGTCGAGAGGGGCACCAGAGATCGGAGGCTATGGAGGAGGTTGTTTTGATCGCTATGGGGCTATTAGAGGTGCGTGGAGGTTGCCACAGTGAAAGACTATGGGTCGTAGAGTCTGCAAGGAGTTGGATAGCAATTCCACCTGCCAAGCTTGTGAGTTGAATTAGGGTGGGACTACCAAGGAGCCATTGCACTGATGATTGCGGAGCTGAGAAGCATTGATCATTGTTGAGGTTCTGTATTTGATTAAATCGCCACCTGGGGGTGAGAGAGAGCGCTGGCAGCATGAAACATGCTAAAGACCAACATTGAAGGGAATTAGTTCTCTCACTGCACACATTTTTTTAACGCAATTCGACCTCAGATTTGGGTGCAATTAATATCTGCATATTAATTGAATCTTTTTAAATTAAAACTTTTAAATTGAATTTTTTCAATTTAATTCTTTATTTAAAAAGGTTTTTATTTATGGAGGGGCTCTTTAATAATTAATGAAGAAAGGCAATTTTTTTTTTTTGAATTGATTTGGTATGCATCGTCGAAAGAATATGGTGCATAAAACAATGATTCACACATCATGAAATTTTGTTAAGTTTTAAAGAGGGGCTCTTATTAAGAGGGTTGCAGAAAGTTGGATGCGTTTACAGAGAAGGAAGGAGATTGTGATTGAGGCTAGGAGGTCGTGGAGTTTAATTTTTTGCGTCATCTAGTAGATTTGTTCTGGAAATTTAATTGTTTGAGAAACTAAAGTTTCAGGTTGTGGAGATCCCAAATTCAATTAGGTAAATTTTCTTCTAAATTATTATATGCCACAGAAAATGTAGAATTTTTTTTGCTGATTTGAACCCATTTTCAAAAATATGTGCATCAAAATGCGATATTGAGAACGTTTTTAGCTTGTGAGAGGTCATTTTGTTTCTTGTTGCCAGAGCCGAGGGCACTAAGACTTGCGTGGCACAGAAGCCACAGTCTACAAGGTTCTACAGTTGAAGATCTTCCAAAGGGATAAGTTTCCCTCCTGCATGGTAACGGGGTTGTTAGAGCTCGTTAGAGGACCGTGTGGAGTCGAAAAGAAATCTCGAAGCGAGATAAGCTAAAATTTAACAATATGTCTATATTTTTAGATATTTTTGATTCTGGTGATGATGATTTTCTCAT
This sequence comes from Pinus taeda, assembly GCA_000404065.3. Taxonomy (NCBI): domain Eukaryota; kingdom Viridiplantae; phylum Streptophyta; class Pinopsida; order Pinales; family Pinaceae; genus Pinus; species Pinus taeda. The sequence continues at coordinate 64,832 of APFE030616782.1, read as the reverse complement.
CTTGGAATTTGGGAATAGCATGGGCAGTATGTTTGAGTCAGAAGAAATTTCAGAAAAAACAATGTGGTTCTATTGATGACCATGAGAATCAAGAGGCATAGTCTGTTGTGCAAGATTCACGAGTTGATCTTCAGGAAGGGTGTGAAGAGGAAAAAAATGTTGAAGATCAATTGGATGAACCACATGAAGCTGATTGCAAAGTCGTGGCAGAAGAAGATAAAACTAGAGAGAATTTAAATTGTGATGATCTCATTAATATTTCTGTGTGTGCAGACATTACATCAATGAATGATGAAGACATCATAGCTGAATTTTAGATGGTTGACACCGGAAATAGTGAGAGGGAAAATTCTCCTATCTAGCTTGCCATAATCTTGAGAAGGGTGAGAATAAGAATTCAAGCTTTCCATCACTGGGGAAGAAATAGGTGAAGAGATATCACTACCTCATGGCGAGGAAAGAAAACATGAAGCCTTGACTCAAGATGAACAAGTATGGGCTCTGCTGCAAGAAGACAAAAATGAAAACCTCTGTTACCAAGTTGTTTCATGTTTTAATTGTAAGCCTAGCTGAGACTAGACCAGTAGGCATATGTTATTGTTCAGTGCCCTTTCTCCATGAAGCGGGAGTGTTGGAATTAATGGAGAAAGATAAACTTAGATTATTGTTATGATTATGATAGGATTGAGACTCTAATATTAGATCTCATATCCTACTATCTAGGGAGTGGCTGAAACCACCCTGATTGTGAGAAAGGCTATATGTACTAGGGTGTTCTCCTAATTGAAGTGGTGTATTGTGTGTAGTGCTTGGGCACTCTCCAGGTATCTTTCCTGGAGAGCCATTTCATTAATACAATATTTTTTTTTATCACTCACCTAGAGTCCTCTTAAAAATTTCTGATTCATTAAATATAACATCCCTGCTTCTAATAATTTTATGTTTGACTAGATCCCATAGACGATAACCAAATTCTTAATCCACATATCCCAGAAAAATGCATTTCATAGATTTATCATCTAGCTTAGTTCTATTTTCTTTGGGAATATGTACATATGCTTCACATCCAAATATTTTCAAGTGAGAATAATTCAATTTCTTACGAGTCTAAACTTCTTCAAGGATACTGCCATCCAAGGTTGTAGTTGTCGATCTATTTATAATGTAGCAAGTGGTCCTCACTGCTTCAACCCAAAAATTCTTCTCCAAAATAGAATTGGACAACATGTTGTGCACCTTTTCCATAATGGTGTGATTCATCCCTTCTGTGAAACCATTATGTCGAGGAGTACTAAGCACAATCTTCTCATGCTTTATGCCAAACCTATTGCAATATTCCTTGAATGCATTTGAGAAATATTCTCCATCATTATCTGTTCTCAAACACTTGAGCAATTTTTTAGTCTCTCTTTTAACAACAACATGAAAATTTTGAAATATTCTGAATGCTTCACTTTTACTTTTCATAGGATATGTCCAAACCTTCCTGGATGCATCATCTATAAATGTTACAAAATATGATGCTCCTCCTAATGACTTGATGTTAACAGACCCAAACACATCTGAGTGTATCAATTCTAACAAATTTTTCTTTCTATCATGACCATATATAAGGAATGAAACCATTCTTTTTCTACCATATACACAATGCTCACAAAGATCAAGATTGTAGGATTTCAAACCTGGCAATAAATTTTGCCAACAAGGATTTCTAAGCCCTTCTCGCTCATGTGACCTAAGTGCTTATGCCACATATCTGCTGAATTTCCTTCTTTTGTGACAACAACCAAATATGTTTTTCCTATCAGTGCCTTCAATGTGTATAATGTTCATGTCTTGGGTCCTTTGGCCACGATGAATGCTTCTTTGCTAATTTTCCAACCTTCTTTTCCAAATCTTGTGGAATAACCTTCATCATCCAGTTGTCCCATAGAGATAAATCTCATGCGCATTTTTGGTACATGCCTGACCCATTTCAACAATATATCTTTTCCATCCTTCATCTTGATCTGGACATCTTCCACTCCAACAATACTGCAAAAATGATTATTCCCCAAATGCAATCTACCATAATCACTAGGATTATATGCAACAAAACTATCTTTGCATGGGGTTACATGGTGAGATGCCCTAGAGTCAAGGATCCAATCAAAGCTACTCCTATATATATATCTATATATATATATATATATTATATATATATACACACACACACACATGCATCCTTTACTGACACAATAAACAACACATCACCATTTGTGGCTACAACATTAGTCTCACCTTCATTTGTGCTAGATGACTTGTGATTTGTACTAGTCGGTCTCTGATCCTTTTTCCCTTTCTTGCAAAATCAACATTCTTTCTTTATGTGCCCAAATATGCCATAATGAAAGTAGTTGATACTTCCTCTCCTTGATTTTGATCGGCCTCTTGATCTTGATCGCCCTTGTCAGCCTCGATCAATTCTCCTACCATTATCAGCAAGAGTTAGAGCTTCTCCTACCTTGTTTTTCACAATTGACTTGTGTTTCAACTCTTCATTCATTGAACTGCTACTGACATCATCAAACTTCAGGGTCCGTGTAGTTGGTGAAGTGCTCATAGCTACAATTAAATTTTCCTAGCTGTCTGGCATAGAACACATTAACAATATGACTCTAATTTCATCATTTAGAATGATTAACAGAGGCAAGCTGATTAGTAATAATATTAAATGCATTCAAGTGCTTAGAAACTAAAACGCCCTCCTTCATCTTGAGATTATAAAGATTCTTCATCAAGAACACTTTGTTTGATGCTGTTTTCTTCTCATATAGATCATGGAGCTTCTTCCATAATCCTTCTGCCATCTTTTCTCCGGACACATTGAAATAGACATTCTTTGTTAAATATTGGTAGATTGTTGCAATCACCTTTCTATATAGCTTATTCCACTCTTGATCTATCATCGATGAGGGTTTCTTTGTTGTGCCCTCAATAGGTAAATATTGGTCCTTCAAAATCAGTATATCCTCCAGCTGTGATTTCCATAGGGAAAAATTAGCCCCGCTTAACTTCTCCATATCCATCACTGTTGTCTCCATTGTTAATAAAATACACACTCCAAAATAAAAACTCCACTTAAAAATAAAACTTTAATTATTACCCCTTTTTCCAAAATCAATCTCTTTTTAAAAACATGACCTCACTTTTCCACTTTTTCCCTTTTAATGTGTCCAAACTTTTAATTATTATAAAACATATATATAATTATATATGTTCATAATAATTATAAAACATAAATAGTTTTTAATAATAAAACATAACGAGAGTGCATTTCACTTTTAATAAAACATTAAAGAGAAATCAATAAAGTGAAATGTGTAAAGCATTTAAAACCCACTGCTGCATGGCTAAGTGAGTGTCACAGTTTAACACCTCCACTCTACAACAAAACTGTTCTATCATTGGAACTTCTGCAAAATGTACAAGGATGTTCTAGGGCCTGTTAAGAAGATGGAGGAGTCACTGCCTCCAGTGGACTCTCTGCATCCACTGCTTCCACACAACATGTATCTGTAGTTTAGCGCCTTCGGACAAGCAATAATTCACAGCTTATATCATTGTCTATTTTGACCAGCATCTCACATTGACTGGAGGCAGACACTCTTCCTACTTTCCTCCATATGCTATCAACCATCCAAACCATCTCACATCTCCAACAACACCAGATTCGAGGGTCGATTTTCTTTACAAAAGGGTCAACTCTCTATTTTATGATACACTGTCTCTTGCAAAATCAAATTTCTCAACGTTGTTGCCTTGAAAATCACTTTGCAACAATTGCAAAGAATGCTCAGAAAATTATAGAGTTACGAATAGGGGTAGCAGAAAGATGGTGTTGCAACGACCCAACAACCCCCATACCTCAACACAAAAGGCAATGAAGATGGAGGAAGCACATAAGGAATATTCGATACTAGTTGTTAGTACAGAAAGCACATGAAAAATAAAATACATTACAGACTATAGACTTCGGAGAAACAAAAATCACACTTAGTTTTACAGAACACACCTTGGCCTTGACTTGCCTTTCTTAGGCTGAGAAAATACAAATTTATAAAGGGTGAAGGAGGATCTAGAATCCTGCATGTGATTTAGATGAAGATCTAGAAATTGATGCCTGTGTGGTAGGTTCGACATGGGTGTGGCAGTGACAGCAAAGTGTCAAGGAGGCGATGTTGGCATTAGCATAGTGTGCGTTAGTTTGGATTCACACTTAACACAATTTGCATGTTATATACATATGATACAATAATGCATGGTTTTGCTGCAAAGCTTACAAACATGGAGGCTCAAGCTATGGTGAATATGGATGGATGCTTGTTTGTAATTGCAGACTCCGTCAATCGAGTCCATACTACATGAACTCTAGATTTTTTGGGGTTGAGCTCTACTCATGGTCTATGGCCACTGTCACAGTATGGGGATGATATTATTGTGAGCATGTTGGATACAGGAATCATAGGGGCTTCACTGGGGAGCAATACCATACCGCGTGGTCATATTGGGAGATATATATTGAGGAAAAAATGACATAATATATTGGGTGATATATAGGGAGTAAAGGGTTTTTAAATTGATAGGCATAGAAAATGGAGTTCAAAGTTAATGAAAAAATATAAAGAGGTGTAAAAAACTTTAATGAAAAAATGGATCCCTACAATATCTAGTGGAAGTAGGGGTTTTTTAAATTGGGAAGGTGTATTGGGTTCGTATTGGTAGGGGGTTACATAATGTGATTTTTAGGGATATTTTCCAATATGTAGTCAAATTAAGGGTAATGTTTAATATGCCAGGAACACACGTGATACACTTTTCTAATAATTCTTTAATCTACAACTCCAATTGAAAAGAAAGCTCCAACTTCCTAGAATCTAGAAAATCATTCTTCTCCAGCTCCCATTGGATAGACGCTCCAACGCTCGAGATTCTTCAATAGTCAGCTAAACGGATGCCCCAACACCCAATTAGCTAAAACTCACCCTAGCACCACCATACCACCCTGAAGTTTTCATAGGCTTGAACCTGTTGGTGACTTCATGCACCAGCCTAGCACCACCCTAACACCCTATAGAAGAATAAAAGAAGAATGGACTCCTATATGAGGGAAAATGGTCCACTTTACAACAATATAGAATGATGTAGAAGAAGAAGACACACTAGACCATAACCCCAACTATGACACAACCACCTAATGATGATCCTAGACCTCCCAACACTACCTCTTCAACTCTTGGCAGATAGACACTTGTACAACTTTTACAATGATGCTTTTAAAATGACTTTGTACAATGATACTTTTACAATCATTGTATGCAGTGCTTCCCACTTGAAGACTTCATATGGTGAACTTCTTGTTGTTGTCCTGCACCTTGATTGCTGCTCTTGTCATGCTACCGTTTCTCACCATGATGCTTTTACAATGACTCTGTATAATGATATTTTTACAATCATTGTATGTAGTGCTTCCCATTTGAAGACTTCATATGGTGAACTTCTTGTTGTTGTCTTGCACCTTGATTGTTGCTCTTGTCATGCTACCCTTTCTCACAATGATGCTTTTACAATGACTCTGTACAATGATACTTTTACAATCATTGTATGCAGTGCTTCCCACTTGAAGACTTCATATGGTGAACCTCTTGTTGTTGTCCTGCACCTTGATTGCTGCTCTTGTCATGCTACCCTTTCTCACAATGATGCTTTTACAATGACTCTGTAAAATGATACTTTTACAATCATTGTATGCAGTGCTTCCCACTTGAAGACTTCATATGGTGAACCTCTTGTTGTTGTCCTGCACCTTGATTGCTGCTCTTGTCATGCTACCCTTTCTCACAATGATGCTTTTACAATGGCTCTGTACAATGATACTTTTACAATCATTGTACGCAGTGCTTCCCACTTGAAGACTTCATATGGTGAACTTCTTGTTGTTGTCCTGCACCTTGATTGTTGCTCTTGTCATGCTACCCTTTCTCACTCTTTAGAACATTAGATTATGCATTGAGTCTTCTCTTGATGAATATATAATATTTGCAAAAAGTCTTTAAGGAAATAACCATGACGTGATAATAGCAAAACTTACCTGATCCTGCAGAGCATATGTTAGTGCTAAACAAAAACAACAAATTAGAATACAAAGAACCTAATGCAATTAAGAGATGAACATGCATATACATAAGATACTTAGAACAATGTAAACTTTGAAACGGGAACTGAAACTGTTACCCATTTTGTAGAGATAGCAAAAAAGTGACCCGATTTTGAAAAGGGGTGATGCAGAACACACATGTTTTTTTAGAGCGTAGTTTTTGGCACTATAATTTTTTTTTATGTAAATTGCGTTTTAGAATGGTAGTGATTTTGATGTTAATTTAAAAAAGTGGTAATTCTACACCATGCCCTTTTTTTAAAAGGCTTTTTTTATTTTTATTTTTAATTTTATAATGTATGAAATGTAAATAATTATTTGTAAATTTAATAATTTTGGAAGTGGTTTTCTTCTTCATATTTTTCTTGTTTTTATTTTTATTTTTTTTATTTTATTTTTTTGTAGTGAAGTTTTTATTGTTTTGCATATTTAAAGAAGAAGGTCGATATTTTGCATTTTCAATATTCTACATATTTATACATCGTTAATTAAATTTTCAATCCACATGAAATAAATGTCTCTAAAAAACATATATAAAAAGGATAGACAAAAAATAAAAAAATTGTTAAAAAAAATTATCTCATAAACCATAAAAGAA
>APFE030616782.1:23202-54781 GCA_000404065.3 Pinus taeda | reverse complement strand
TTATTTTTTGAAAGTTTAATATTTTTCGGGGTCATGATAAAATATTTTACGCCATTATTTCGAAATGTGGAAATTTTACTTTTGAAAAAAAAAAAAGTGTTTTCCTAGCGTTAACACTTTTTGTTTTGAGGGTATTTTTTGGACAATTTTTGCGCAAAAAATTGGTTTTCATAGCCATTTTTAAAACATGTTGAAAATTTACCCAAGAAAACAAAAGGTGTTATTCCAGTATCAACACTTTTCATTTTTAACACTGTTTTTGATGTTTTTTCGAGGTTTTTTGGCCAGAGATCTCGTTTTGAGTTTATAGTTCCCATTTCAAAGTTTACATTGTTTTACCTGTAGCTTACCTCTGCTACATCATTTTTATGCACCTTGCTCTTTGTTACCCTAGAAAGTTTGGCCCTTTGCACCCCTTGACAACACTTGATTTAGTTTTTCTTGTCTTCTAGGAGCAAGATATTTGATCTGATGTATCTCTGTGGTTTCAGATCCCCAACATGTCATCTTTGATCGTATAGTATCCCTTCAAGTCTTCTTTCCAATGCCACATGTTTGACCCGATTTGGACTATTCAAGACAACGTTATGCCCAATCACTCACAACAACTTAATTATGGACTAGTTCAATAGAGCGAACTTGTACGGCGTGCCACATGTCACCGTTTCCTCCTTTGGCTCTGAAATTGATACATAGAAAACTACAGTCCATGCATTATCTACCACGTTTTACAGAATTCCAATCTTCTTCTTAGAGAGAGAGTGATGACGATTTTCCCAAGGTCACTTCTTTGAGATGAAATTCGGAAACCTGCAAAAACCCTAACTTCCACAAATCATATCTTAAAAAATATAGCGAACCAAGATCTGAAATTTAGTCATGACGTTCATCAAGATTGTGAATCAAATGGGTTTCTATTTTAGAATCTAATACTTCATAGAAATGAAGTTATAGCGAAAAAATTTCACAATCACTATGTTTGGAGGATATATGAGATTTCCTTTTACAGAGTTGAGAGGGGCTTCTATAGAGAATGTTGGAGGGATTTTAGGAGCTTAAAAAATTATTAATTAATGACTATTCAATGACCAAAACTAATTATGAGTTCCATGCCATAACCCCATAGGGTTTTAGCTCACTAACTGGGTTACTAAATTCAAACATGAATATCTCTCAAACTGTGAAGAATTACTTGGCGTGCCATATATCAACAGAAACATCTCAACGAGTAGAATCTATTTAGAAGATCCTTCACTAAAAATAGAGTAAGTTGTCAAGTCAAAATTCCCTTGAAATATCAAGGTAGCCCCTGGTGCTTCTTGGGTTGACATTAATGACAACATCAGATCATTTTTAGATCAACTGATTTGAGGCAGAACAGATAGATGTGAATACAACATTCCTACATGGGGATCTAGGAGAAGCAGTTTAAATGATGTAGCCAAAAGGAATTGAAGTGAAGACAAAGAGAGAGTTGGTATGAGGGTTGAAAAACTCCTTGTATGGGTTGAAGTAATCACCAAGGTTGTGGTATCAAAAATTTCACATGTATATATAGGCACTTGGATTGACAAGGAGAAGCGTGGATCATTATGTGTATTTTAAATTAGTTGGTGATAAAATTGAAGGTGATGGGGTCCATTATTAAGGAACTCAGTGATGTGAAGGTTGTCGATTCAAAACTTCATGGGAAAAACTATAGTCATGGTAAGGGTTGGTGTGGCCCAGGTTGAGTCTGATCCCTATGTGATTTTGATGGATTAAATGCCCCTGGGTTGTAGTTTCTCAAGTTAAAGGTTAATCATGTAGTCATCTCGGGACTCATACAACTTCGCAAACAAAACAAATAGTTGGTGATCATCTTATTTATGTGTTGTTTTATGTAAATGATATGTTGTCGATTTGAAATGACAAGGAAATCATCAAGAATGTGAAAACTCAATTATCCTACACTAGTACAAATGGGGTGAAAATCTGATGGATCTTTAGTTATTCGACTCGTAATCATTGGATATCTGACAAATTGAAGATATAATTTTCCTTGGTGGGATTGTGTCAAATAGTTGACGATTTTTTAGTGTTGGTTATTGGACATGCCAAATATCCAATGCTAAAGTTGGCCAAAAATGTCTTTGATCATCTAATTCTTTGTATTCAGATTTGCAACACAAACATACACTAGATTTGTGATAGGCTAAATGTCGAATATCTATTGCCATAGGGGCCAAAACGTATGACGTTTGAACGTTGGATATGCAATGTCAAATTATTCCAGTCTAATGGTGTACAACAATTTGTTCTGTTAGAAAAGGATCGGATGTCCGACAGGGTGGAAGTGGATAAGCGACATTGTAATAGTTTATTGTGACAAGATTCTCATGGGATCGAATCCTCCATCCGTTGGTACAAATTCAGATATCCAACAGTTTGTTCCATCTTAATGATGTTGAATAGTCAATGTTTTAACTTAACATTGAATATCCAATGTGTCCTTGACCATTAAAAAAATGATCAGGGAACTTATTGTTTGTTGAGGTGTTTGTATGTGTCTTATTGGTCATTTGCTTCCTTTTTATTTTTCAATAAAATTTACTTATATTTCTACAATCAGCACTACCAAATCAAAAGGTAGTGTGAATTAAATTTGATAGACTTTGAATTTTAGGACCCCATGAGAGCTAGTTTTAATAAAGTATTTCCATGTGTTAACAAAGTGCAATTGTGATCTAATAGTATTAATCAATGCATGGGATGTGTTGTAACCACTTTTCATTATGTCTTTCAGAAGGAAAAATAAACTAATGTGTGTGTGTGTGTGTGTAAAAAAAAGAAGCTATATAGGGGTTCATATAGCCAAAGTATGGTTAAAATACTTCAAAAGAAAATTATGCTAATATTTAGAGTAGCCTAACATTTCAGGCCTATAAAGTGGAGCATTATTATATGAATAAATTGAAGGGTGGGCCACCCCACATTGGAAAAAGATTAAAAAGTTTGCATGTTTCAAGCACATCACTATGATTTTGGACCAAGTTGTGTCCATATCCAAATTGGACCATATAAACAAATTATATTTTATGTGGGGAGGAGCCCGTGAGAGCTGGTCTCCTGAAATATCTAAATGGGAGATCTATGCTTTAGATCTTCCTTGCTACCACTCAAGGGAAAACCTCTTACCAACACGGAAGCCCTGAAGGGCTAAAAATGGGTTCCGTTGAAACCATTTGTGACAACAGGTGAGCGTGTAGCAAGTGAGCTAGCTCAACCACCTCATGTCATCCTCCACTTCCATGTCACCTTCCACCATAATCCTTCAGTACTCTTTCATTTTTATCCTGATCATTTTCATTCTCTCGCTTTACCATTAAAAAAAAACTCTACTTTTCTCCATTCCATCGATATCACTTCAGATGCACTTCACTCTTGCTCTCATATCAGAATTGCAATGTCCTCCTCCAAATAATCCAAGTAATAAAATCCTCTATCTCTTATACTTTTAATTAAAAGGAAAACTGCTAAAATGTCTAGGAAAGTTGTGTGAACTACATAGATTCTTCTAATGGATACAAAGAGGGACATTTTTGACCCCGTCTGTTCGCTAGACCTCATGCGAATTCGAGAGAACCTAAATTCTAGCCAAATTGAGTCATAAAACCCTTTTTGAGTAGTTAATTTTGGTATTATTATTGTCTTTGTTACCCATACTTATCCATTCCTATATTTTATCAGTTGGTTGACTACATCTCTTAACCCCCAACTAAATTTTGTGATGAATTATTCAGGTGAGAATATTTGACAAGTCTCTACTCAATTAATTCATTAATCCCTATGTTTTTGAGAGTCTACTAGCTATACCACTTTCACAAACAATTCTATTTTAGCCACTTATCAATATTTTTTCTGAGGAGGATAAGAATAATCTATTTAAACTTATTTCCCCCCAACTCTTCTCTTTCTTTAACTATTACTAAGTTTCCCATAACCCTAGCTAAAACAATTATTTTGGTTACTATGGGAATATTGTGGAAGGATGATACAAATATCATCAATTGCCAAGATTTGGGTTTTTTCCATCTAATAATACAACCAAACATTGTATTATACATCCCATATTATTGGGAACACTCCATTAACCTTCAATTCTAGAATTTTAGCATCACTGGATGCTTCATATTTCCATCTCCGCTTTTCTATATTTTCCTATACACTCATGTTGATCAATTTGTTGATGTGGGGTTGAATATTGTTGATCCTAATAAATAGAAGCAACCTATAATTAATTGGACTGATATTGCTAGAAGGAGAGAGAATAATGAAGGATTTTCCTAATATATTTCTTCTTTTATTTGAGTTATGCATAAGATCATAGATGGTCAACATGCTCCCAGAATCCTTCCAAAAGCTAAGTCCTTGTTACAGTTGAGTAAAGATTTTAGAGTTGGTGATTGGTACATCTTAGAGGATTGTTTATAAATAAGGTTATATGGTGCAAAAATTCCACCCTACAAGATCCTTGTATTTGCACCAATGAGAATTTTTTCTTTGGGATTTATCAGATAGAGCCTAAATGTGGACCAAATTAATTTTGTCCTAGCTCAGAAGGATTTCCTATTTAAATGATGTAGAACATTGGGTCCTTTTATTGTGAAAAATAAATAGGTTGCAGAAGAATTTGAAAATATGATGCAAGAATTGGGTTTTGGACAAGGAGAAAAATGGAATTATGATCTTCATCAAGTAATTTTTGAAAGAACAATGGAAATAACTTGTTCTCCATTTACCCATGAAGAAAAACTAGAGTCGGAAACGTTGGAAATTCTTAGTATGGAGAATTCATAGTAGAATATAAATGTAGAAACTCCTCTTCCTAAGGCAAAAAGCTTGAAGAGGAATTCCCTTGAATTTATGGACATTGATATTGAAGTTTCACAGTCTAGTAAGAAAGTTAAGGTTCAAGGAGGATAAATTGAAGCTTCATAATTGATTGAAAAACCCTTAAGAGAAGTAGAATTCCAAGTACAATTGGGAGATACAAGATGTTCACCTTCATCCCGAATTCCTCCTAAAGAGGAGGCTTCTTCCCTTAATGATTTCCAAAAATATTTCATCAAATTGAAGATATAAATATAAAAGTAATGGGAAATGTTACAAAATAGATGGAGGCCTAATCAATCCCAAATTACCAGACCAAACTCCTATTAGTCATGGACCTAGAAAGGAATAAACTCAGAATATCTCTTACTAATCCAATTTCTTAGGCTTTTTTCATTAGGTGTATATTTTAAGACAATAAATCTGTTTGGCATTGTTATGCTATTTTGTCTTGATGATGAGTCAATTTGTATGGGAATTTGGAAGTGAAATTTATTCCATATTGCAAGATGCATTTCCATTTGTGGATATTTTAGTATGAATCCTAAACTTTGAGATGAGTAGTTTCAGCACATTCAGTATGTCACAAATGTGTCAAGCACTCATTTATAAAAGTATTTCCATGTGAAGCTTGTTTGGGTTATTTTCCAAAGTCTTTTTGGATTTTATCCTTGGTAAAGATTTTGTAGAAGATTGTCATTGGATTTCATTATTGGGAAGGATGTTGCTATTGATGGTCATAACAACTTAGACAAAGCCAAGAAGTTCATTAAGAAAATCCAATTGGTACATTAAACAACAAAATATCATCTTGAGAAGTTCCAAGGTTAAATGGATCGAGATTGGAAAGGTGAGGGAACTATACCCTCAAATGCTAAAAAATTGAAAGAGAGCTTTTGGGGTCCAAAAGCTTCTAGTGGGGAAGAGTAATCCAGAGCTCAAAATTTGCTAAAAAATTCAAAGTTGTCGGATTGGTGTGGAACCTAAACGACCGTGCAGTGATCGTCGTTTTGAATCTAATGCAACTCTTTTTGTGGAAAATTGGCGTTGTATGCTCAATTTATTGTTTTCCAGTCATTTTTTCAAACACACAAAACTTTTGTAGGCATGCTGACTGGGTTGCTGACTATGCAGTCTGTACTGCTAACTAGGCATGCTGACATGGTAGGGTTAACTAGTCAACGGGCTCCTTCAGCAAATCATGTGATGCGAAGTAGTAGTTTTTCATTACATCCATTTGGAAGAATTTAATTGGTTGGAAGGTGGCAACTATAGGCTGACATGTGGCCCAGCAAGAGGCTATCATGTGGTAGCCTGAGGCCACCAAAATGAGTTGAAGGTCCAAGTGGAGGCACCAAGGGTTGAACCCACTACCTCCGAGCAACAAACGCAGGCCTCTAACGTCACACTATACCATTGTTCCTTGTTATATAATGTAATCATCATAGTTGTATGGCTTAGCCGATAGATTAATGGGGGGAAACCGCTGACGGTCCTATGTGAGCACACCACCTAACCATCACCACTATAACTATATGCCAGTGCTAACCACCAGAGGTAATTGTGCCCATGTGAATGGGCCATAACATTTAATTTAACCACAGTGGGGGCAATAGTGGGAAAACTAATGATCCTACAATTTCGCCTAAATTTTCATGATTTTGTCGCCCAGTTAACCAATTTCGAGGCAAATTTGTAGGACGGTGCTGGATTTTGGGGAATTTATGGAGCAAATAGTGCAAGATCTAGGGAATGCCATAACTTCTTTAATTTTTGACCAAGTCAGGAGCAACTTGATCTGAATGGGAAAATTAGTATTTGTTGTGCTAAATTCAAATTCATAATAGTAAACAAAGTGCTTGAGGATTATGAGGTAAATTGCAAGATTTACATGAAGATTTTTTTTTTTTTTTTTTTTTTTTTTTTTTTTTTTTTTTTTTTTTTTTTTTTTTATGTGTAATTCATGAACTTAAAACATGAATTAAAAAAACATTGAACAACAACATCAATAGTAGTACACTCAATAGTTGATAAAGGAGTTTACCCCTCTTGGTCTACATCTCCTTGGTCCAACTTCTAATGGCTTGACCCATTCTCATTATGCTCAAAATAATTTAGTGACAAAAAGTACATAAGTGTGCTAACAAAAAGAGTATTCATTTTCCCCTTCAAGGAATCATTATTTTGCAAAGAAATCTCACTGTAAACACTTGACAAACTACAATCAGTAATGAAACAATTAACAAGCTAAAAGGCTCTCAAATCAAGACCCTATACTCCATCTAGCAATGAGCATAACAAGTACAACAATTCACTTGGAAGTAATAAAAGAGAACTTTCCTCAAAGACATAATGAGAAAAGAGAAATATGAACTACATCATACATTTCTCAGTAGGCTAGGAAACCCTTACAAGGTCCTCTCCATTCTCAAAATCCTTCAAAACTGGATTCAACCTCATGGTTGATCCTAGCACCCATAGACTCGAACCTGCAAAAAATATCTTCTGAAGTGCTCAAATGGCTCTAAAACCTATTCAATTGGTTTCAAAATGCCCAAAAATGCCTAAGTAGCCTCTTTCTACTCCATTTGGATAAAAACTAAAGAAGTTATGAGATTCCCAAGTTTTGCTGCTAGCTGACCCACAAATTCTCCAAGTCCGGCTAACTGCCCTACAATTTCGACCTATTTTATGCTAACAGAGCAACAAATTGATGAAGTCTCGACACAATTTTTGGGTTCATTAAATTTCCCAATGACACCTATGTGTGCCCTCCTAGTCACATGGACCCCCCACGTGACCTGGGACTGGCACCCTTGGTCTGGCCCCCTTCGAATCGACCCTTGGTTCCTACGCTATGGTCGCATGCATTTGTTTTAAGGTCACGGGGGCTGGTGCTAAGCTTCGGCCCCTAGTCCCACCCTTGGTCCATATGGGCATGGTGACTAGGGTTGGCGCTTGCCCTCGACCCTTAGCCCCATACTCCGCCAACTTAGCATTTAAATAAAAAAATTTCAAAAGGGCTTAACAAGAACTACCCTTGGTCCAAAGGTAAGCCTAGGAACTTGCAGGAGGGAGGTCGAGAGTTCAAACCTCTAGTCTTCTAATTCAACCCTCCAACCAATTTTTTGTGGACAATGAGGTGCCACGTGGCAGCCTCTGGCTAGGCCAAGTGGCGGCCTCCGGTTGGACCACTCACTAACAACTCCACCCAATAGAATTTTTCCAACTCAGCACCTAGAACCTACCACGTGGCAAACCATTGGCTATTTTAAATCCCAGTCATGTGCCAAATTAGCAGGCCCAGTCAGAATGCCACAATAGTAGTAGGAACTGCTAACTAGGCAGACCTGCACAAAATTTTGCTTGTTTCCCAAAACAATCAGAATGTAATTGTGTTTTCATACAATGTTCGTTTGACATGTCATTTATGCCATTGGAATCATGGTGATGAGAACTACGCAATGGTTCTATCAACAATGAATTTTTATACAGTAAAATTTGAGCCTTTTAGGATCCATTTGGATCATGCCTCCCCCAAAAAAGGACTTTTGGTCTCCAAAAGTCTTATAGACAGATTTCAGACTCATTACAGAAATTAGATAAACTTTATTTGACATATCTACAGTGAAAAGAAACACTATGTCACAAAATAGTGATTTATACATGCATTACTTTACAAAATGCCCAACTGTGGGTAAAAACAACATGTTCTTTACAAAGATATTTATAATATTCAACTGGACAAGTATTCCATCCATTTCTTACCCAACCAGGTGAAAGAGCCCTCTACTTGAACTTCTTCTTCTTCTTGAGGCACTTCATGGATGGTCCCAACTTGTGCCACTTTTTCCTTTTTCACTTCCTCTTAAGGTGTTTGCATTACCTATTTGTCCTTCTTTGGATGAAGATGTGGATGCAACTTCTAACACTTTTCAATCCAATTCCCACTTATGTTGCAATGAGTGAAAAAAAAAATTGTGGGATTTTCTTGGCACAAATGTATTTAAACTTGGATGATAATTTCCCTTCTTGGTTTCATTTCCAATTGACATATTCATCTTCTTGACTAATGCTTTCCTTTTGTGGCACTTATCTACACTATGGCTAGGTGCATTACAAAAAGTGCATGAAAAAACATTCCACAACATGTTATTCAAATCATCATGTTGTTTGTAATCATGAAAAGCCTTTGAATAATCATGATGCTTATACCTCTTATGGTTTACCTTTGGCTTATGAGCCTGGCGAGAAGAACTTGTATGTGTGTCTTCTTCAACTTGCACATCTCCCTTTGGAGAAGTCTTGTATTTCATGTCTTCCTTTTTCTTTAGAAACCAAGTTGGTACCAATTCTAGATGCAAATCCCAACAATTTTCCTCTTCATGTCCTCTCTTATGACAGAAAGAACAAGATACCCAAGAGATATTTGTGGAAGACCATTCTTCTTTTTCAACATAGCCCAAACCTTCATATCGAGGTCTCTCATTTACCTCAATTGGATGGATAATGCCGTGATTGTTCACTCCAAGGCCTCCTCCCTTCTAACCCATCTTGGACAAGAGCGTTGTTCCTATGCCTTTTCTTTGCTTCTCAAAGGCTACAAAAGAGCTTAAATCAACATTTTCATTTAAAGCAACTGGATGTAAATGCTTACCATTTTCCTCATCTTTCGACTGAGGGACAAAGATGCTCTTAAAATATTTCCTAATTCTTGAGGTGTCTTCTTGGACTCTTGGTCTTTCTTCTTTCATCTCCTTGGAATTTGGAACTGATGGAAACTCAACCTAAACATCATGTGGACAAAAGGTGCATATTTGGAGATCTTCCTTATCTGAGGTATTTTCTATACTAGTCTCTTGTGGGTAATCATCCAACAATTCCTCCTTCCTCTCTGATCTAGACGAAGACATGGAGGATGCTTCAAGGAAACCTCCTTGTGTCCTTGGTAAAAGGGAGGCATCCTCCATTTGATAAGAGCCATATGTTTCATTCTTTCCATGTCCACAAGCTTGCTTAGTATTGGAGGAACTCTTTGCTTCTTTGGTAGTCTTTTCCTCCACAACATTTTGCAACATGAGGTGTGTCATTTGCTTCTCTTCCTTGATAGCTTCAAGTACTGTTTTGAGCTCCATGTTCTTTTGTTCAAGAAATGCAATAATGTCCTTTGGATCTTGGAGACTATCATGCTTTGAAATCATGTCCATGCTTACTGAAGCCTCAACTATAATTTGAGGTAGAACTGGTGGTGGAGATTGTAGCAATCTTGCTCTCGTGCCCAAACCTTCTCCTCTCTTGAGCTTCAAACTTGTAAGATTCACATTCACTTGCAAACAATTAAATCCTCCTTGCACAAAGAAAACCAAGAGATCTGATACCAAGATGATCTGGATGGGAGAATTAGTATTTGTTGTGCTAAATTCCAATTCAGAATAGTAAACAAAGTGTTTGAGGATTATGACATAAATTGCAAGTTTTACATGAGTTTTTTTATGTCTTTATGTGTAATTCATGAAATTAAAACATGAATTAAAAAACACTGAACAACAACATCAATAGTAGTAGAATCAACAATTGATAAAGGAGTTCACCTCTCCTTGGCTACATCTCCTTGGTCTAGCTTCCAATAGCTTGACCCAATCTCATTATGCTCAAAATAATTCAATGATAAATAGTACATAAGTGTGATGAAAAAAAGAGTGGCTAGTTTCCCTTCAAGGAAACATTCTTCTGCAAAGAAATCTCACTCTAAACACATGAAAACCTATAGTTAGTCATGAAACAATCAACAAGCTAAAAGGATCTCAAATCAAGACCCCATACTCCATTTAACAATGAGCATAACAATTACAAAAATTCACTTGAAGTACTAAAAGAGAACTTTCCTCAAAGCAATAATGAGAAAAGAGAAATATAAGCTACACCATAGATGTCTCAGCTGCTGTAGAAAAAATATGAAGGTTTGGAAACCCCTACAAGGTCCTCTCCATTCTCAAAAGCCTTCAAAAATTGATTCACTCTCCTGGCTGATCCTAGCAACCATAGACTCCAACCTACAAAAAGTATCTTTAGAAGTGCTCCAATGGCTCTAAAACCTATTCCATTGGCTTTAGAATTCCCAAAAATGCCTACGCAACCTCTTTCTACTCCATTTGGATAAAAACCAGAGAAGTCATGAGCTTCAAAAATTTTGTTGCTAGTTTCCCACAAATTCACCAAGTCCAACTAACCTCCCTAAAATTTTTCCCTATTTTCCACTAATGGAGAAAAAAATTGGCACAATCCTAGCAAAATTTGTGGGCTCATTAAATTTCTCAATGACACTTGTGCGTGCCCTCCTAGTCACATTGACCCCCCATGTGACCTAGGGCTAGCCCCCGTGGTCTAGTCCCCTTCGAATTGGCCCTTTGGTTCTTGGGTTATGGTAGAATGCATTTGTTTTAAGGTCAGGGGGTGGGGCTGAGCCCTGGCCACTGGTCCCGCCCCTGGTCTGTATGGGCGCAGTGACTAGGGCTAGGGCTAGCCCTCGCCCCTTAGCTCCATACTCCTCCCACTTAGCATTTAAATAATGTTTTTGCAAAGGGGCTTAACAAGAACTATCCTTGGTCCAATGGTAAGCCCTGACACTTGTAGGAGGGAGGTCGAGTGTTCAAACCTCCGGGATGCCAATTCAACCCTCCAACCAATTTTGGTGGCCATCGGTGTGGCTGGGCCATGTGGCGGCCTCCGGTTGGTCCAATCACCAACAACTCCACCTAAAATAATTTCGACAACTTGACACCTACAACCTACCACATGGAAAGCTGCCATTGGCTATTTTGAAACCCATTCATGTGCCAAATCAGTAGGCCAGTCAGCATACCACATCAGCAGTACATACTGCTGACTGGGAAGACCTACACAAAATTTTGCCTATTTCCCAAAACGATTAGAACACAAAAACTTTTTTCATACGACGTATGTTTGATGCGTCGTTTGCGCCATTGGAATCCTGGAAACAAGCACTACACAATGGTTCTATCAACATTGAATTTTGAAACAATAAAACTTTGAGCCTTTTAGGATCCATTTGGATCATCTCCTTTGACATATGTTCTTTTCACAATGCAGGGGATGATTAAGAATGTTGGTGGTTTTCATTATGATGGTGTATGCCCATAAATTTTCCAAATAGAAAGTGGAAGTACTAATTTTTTAATTTCCAAAATGAGGAATATCCTTTGTATAGTATAACAATTATGGTGACAATCTATACAAGAACAAAAGACCAAAAAATTAAGGAATAACCCCTATATATTATAACAACGATGGTGAAAACCCATACAATAACAAAGACCAAAGGTTAGGTATTTTTTTACAGCCTCTCAAAGTTCATGGGATGTTTACTTCCATCACAACAAATATTGGAACAACATTTAGTGTCCTTGTATAGGAACCTTCTTCCAGAATACATATAGGAAGCATGTAGCAGTCAGTATTGGAACGCTTCTAAAGATATGATTGGGGAGCATATATGCAAATTTATGTTCATATTCAACCTAGAAATAGTGGAGACACTAGCCTACAATCATTCATATTTTGGCATTACCCTATTTGGAGCATTATATTGAACAATTTATGGAGTTTTTTTTTCATGGATTGAGTTTATAATTCTCCTGGATCTATGTGTTATAATGACATGGACTTCAAACATGCTTATCATATTTATTTTTCCCAACATGAAAAATGCCAAAAGGAATACTCCTGTAGAAGAAATTTGTATAGCAATTGCGAAAATAGAAAAAATTACTTCTAGAAATGTCAAGAATATATATATATATATATATATATATATGTGTGTGTGTGTGTGTGTGTGGTGTTGTGTGTGTGGTGTGTGTGTGTGTATGTGTATGTGTATGTTGTATGTGTACGTACACACACACACACACACACACACAACACACACACCACCACACACACACACAACATATAGATATAATCTAAAGAATGGAATCATATATTAAGATAACTAACCTAAGAATACAATGACATAAATCTAGTGTTATCTCACCTCAATTGGTGTCATCAATTCTAAACACTTCTCCCAACTTGACTCCCTTGTCTTCTTGTTAAATTACTATCTACACAGGATCAGAAGACTGCAATTCACTCAAAAGTTCCATTTCAATTCAGTTATTATAAACCTAGAATTAGTAGGTACTGGAATGTACAAATTAAATTTCTTCCTAGATAAAGCAAGTTCACAAAGCCTCCAATACACAAGTTCTTTGTTGTGTAATATAAAGTTGTAAATAATTTTAATGCTTGTAATATTTTTGTTGAAGGTATTAATTAAATATAAATTGAACATGTAAGCAATTGGAAACACCACAAGATCAAAATTACATGTATCCCTCATCTTTCTACTCATGATATCAACCTTATTCCATCACTACTGACTAAATAGTGACAAATAAAAAAAATAATACACCTTTGAATTACCATTTCTCGTACCTTCTTCCATCTATGACAATATGTTCTTGCCAATATC
This sequence comes from Pinus taeda, assembly GCA_000404065.3. NCBI lineage: Eukaryota > Viridiplantae > Streptophyta > Pinopsida > Pinales > Pinaceae > Pinus > Pinus taeda. Next base: position 41,379 of record APFE030616782.1, on the reverse strand, counting down.
AAGAACTTTTTAAGTTACAATTACCATGTTGTACAACAGGTCCCTTTAAAATACAAAAGAAATGTCAAGTGAGTTCAAAGATCTACCACTTATGTGAGTACAAATACAGTAAGTAGTGCAGTGTAATATGCAGAAGAAAAAAGGCATCAAATTGGAAGTAAATTACCTTCAATGTTAAATGTAATTTTTGAGGTATTTTCTTCTGATAGTTGTTCCAATTTAGCATCTGAACTGATAGTAGTTGTCCTACACATATTCATGAGACCAATGAGGAAAACTTAGATTAAATGTGACCAAATATTAAATTTAATTGCATGGATAAATAATAATTAAAAGGACTTGAGTGCATGAATACCTTAATGAGCTCCTATAGGTTTCGAGAATAAATTATTAGAGTAGTTTAATCTTGGAGAAAACCTCCCTCCACTTGATAAAGCAGTAGCGAAGTCAACATTACTTTGTTGTTTCTTTTTTGGATCGAGGGTTTTTCCTCCAAGATTATCCAAATCCTAATTTATTCTCTACTGAACAGGACAACCACATGAAGGTGGAAACTCTCATGCCTCCCCTCCCCCCACACACCACATCATTCTCAATTCCCCAGTACCCAATATATCTACTATATAGGAAATAGTTGAAAGAAAGACATTAAGATACATAAGAAAAACAAATAGAATACATTCATGAAATTAAATTTCTTCATGACACAAGCAAGTTAACAAAGCTTCCAATGTATTATATATAAAATTTGTTTGATACATAATGTTATTGCATGCAAATATTTCATTAAAATCATCTCTTCCGTGGTCCTAAGTTTTAAATTTTATCAAGCTTTAATTCAGGATGCCTTTTAATTTGATAGCGCTCATTGCAACGATTTAATTAAAGGGTGCTGCCAAATTAAAAGGAAACGAATGGTCAATCCAAGAAAAATAGCAGCGCTACCATTTCAAATTTCAGCGTGCAACACATATTAGTTTAAATGCATGTAGTTTAATGGTCTAGATCATGGGAGATGTGAGATCAACGACATATATGCAATGCAAATTCACACTTTCTCTAAGTTTAAGGCATCATTCACATTCCTGCACTCACCATGAAGTGACATATGTCCATTAAAAATTATATGTGGGATTATTTCCTGCAGGTAAATATAATGAAATTTCTCATCTCCGCACTAATCACAATCATCGATCTATCACTTAGATCTAATCAACAAATGGGACAATTTGTTACCTTCCAACATTTTATCAAAGACATTTATGCATTGCAGGTTGTAAATCAAGCCATATCATAATCATAGGTAAATGTGGAGCATTATTTCATGTTTTGTGTTATCAAACTTGTATCATAACCACTTGCTTTTTTAGTGGAGGTTCATAAGTGTTCCAAATCATCAAGTGACAGAATTCTCATCCAAATCCCTGATTTTTCTCAACTGTTAGTGTCGAGCCATTTGTAACCATGGAAAGAAGAAACCATATTTGTTGAAATAGATCGAAAGTTCATGAGCTTATCGAGTGTGACCCTCAGCTTACTGAGTTATTTGACAAGGCTGGATGGATGACCTTTTGTCTCAGGGATTAAAGGTTTAAATTATGAAGTGGAAAATGAAGTGGAGAGAGTATTCTCCAAGGGTTTTGGTGGGAGAATTGCTACGATTTCTGATATTTCAATTCCAGTCACAGAGGATACCATCACAGAGGCAATAGGGTTTCCAATTGATGGAGAATGGTGGTTCACAAATTGAACTCTAATAGTAGTCGATATTGCATTTTTCTTGAAAGAGAAGCACAAAAATGAAGATTGCAGTTAAGCAATTCAGAGAGCTTGGTTTAATCCGTCATGGAAAAATGCCCTCAGGTTCCTTCAAGACAATTAAATGCGAAGTAAGATACCACCAGGTAGGTTTGTACCATTTTAAATTTTTGGCTCATCTAGTTGTTCAAGTTCAAATGGATACTCCTTACTTTTTGTTGATCAATCTAAGTAAAATGTCAGTTAGAATTAGGGAAAAACCTAAAATGCCCCCTCACTATATTTTCTATAAACGTCTTATCAAATTTCTAGTTGTTAATCATCTTGTGAAGGTGAAAATGACATGGGAGCATTTCTTATTTTGGGGAGGGTTTTTTAAAGAAGGCACTGCCAAAACTAAATACATCAAGGATAAGAAATTGAAAAAACAAACTCTTGTGCAAACTTCTGAAGCAGCGCAGAGAAGTTCCTCTATGCTAACTCCAAGTCTGAGGAGAAATTCATTAAATAAGTAGGAAGAAAACCCAACGTTGATGCCTCCAACAAGGAAAAATAAATGACATGCGAAGAAAGAAAAGTCAGAGGCCTTTTAGCCACAGATTTTCAAAACCCTAGAAGTTCTGAAGCCAAGTTTTTCAGAAAAAAATATGAGGATGATGATCATGCTCTATAATCATTTTTATTAAGAAAAACACTCTAAAACCTAGTAAACCCAAAAGTTCCAAAATCCAAGAAAATTAATTAAAATATATGAAGAGAGAGAAGAAGAAACATGATGAAAAAACTGAAAATTATGGGACAAGAAAACCTCATACAAGGCATGTTAACAAGCTGAGATTGAGTGCAAGACTCAAGTTAAATCCTACTCTTAAAGACCAAGTTACTAATGTGGATGAGGATATATATTAATATGCAAAGAAGGAACATAATAACATAAACAAAGGAACCCAACATAAAAAGGTAAAAAATTGAGTATTTTCCAAGAGAGAGTTGCAGAGGCCATGACTGCAAGAAAAAAGAGGAGTAACAAGACAAAAGAAGTTGAACCTAACAACATTGACCTCTTAGCAGAAGCAATAGAAGCTTTAAAATAAGCAAAGTGCAACAATGCTTCCAAATGAAATGGAAATCTATAAAAATGCATTTTGTCAACACTTTGTTTGGCAAAATATAATCTAGGTATATTGGTAGCGTTAAAATATATCGTTTTTGTAATATTTTCTCTATAGATGAGCCATGTTGATGGAAAAATATACGTTTTGAAGAGATAAGAAAACTTATCTATCTTCTCAGGGGATAACTCAAAGGTTAGAACTGGTGGTTTCCCATCCATATTTTTTTGCATATTTTGATTTAGATTTTGTTCATGATTTTGTTCCATGATATTAGCTAATATAAATCATATATGCACACTTCCAACAGTGATATACATACATGTCCAGATTCATAATTTAAGAGTACAAGAAGCTTGTGATTTTGTTTCAGCTACCAAATTATATTAGATCAATATTAGATATATGTAGACTTTAATATTTTGAAAATTGAATTTTACCAAATATTGTGGATCTAAAGATTATGTAATTTCCTATAAACTTATGAATAAAGTGAAACCAAGTGTTTGTTTTCTTTTGGGAGAAAAAACACTTATGTTGTGTTTCTATTTTTTACTCTAATAATATTTCCAAGACAAAAGTATTTGAAACTTTCAAATCAGAGATTCTTTTGGTGATTTTTATCAACCCATCTCTTAGTAATGTCATTTTTTTGTGTTAATGTCATGAATGTGCAAGTCTTCATATTTAAATGAGATTTGTATAAGTTTACAATTTTTTTCTTTATTGAGATGCTCTGTTGTTTATGAGATTCGAACATTATCACCATTTGTACTAAAGTTACATAGAATTCATGTTGATTCTCTAATGTAATGGCTTGTTTCCTTTTTCTACTTTCTATCTTGGTAATAAAAAAGGACTACATAAACATTTTCTATCTCGACTCTATTCTCTATTGTTTTACCTACCAAATCTGGAAATCGTGTTTGGAATCAATTTGTGAATCCATGCCCAATGGTTCTTTCCCTTGTTTTCCAACAAATCCTATTAGGTTTGTTATAGAAGATCTAGACATTGTGTATAAATTATCTTTTACTGTGGTGACATTGAGTAATTGAGTCATAAAGAGATCACTCTCAGGATTGGTAGGGCCAGCTCCCAATCTAAAAGGCTGGTTTGAGGTTATATTGGTAATTTTCTTCTACAACCAGGGAAATTACTGAGTGATAACACATAATATAAAATTATAAATGATTTTAATGCTTGCAATATTTCTATTTTGGCATTTATTTCATGATAAGAACACAAACAAGGTTGTTCTAATTTTTACCAATGGAAAAATTATGACATTTTATTAAGATAGTAAAAATTTATATGTGCACATGCCATGAGGCATTCAACCTATCAATAAAAAATGTGGTACACAAAAAATTGGGCTCTAAATAAACAAGTACAGTCATTTATTATTCAATCTCTTTCTCCTTTTTAGTTATTTTTCAAGGAAGTCTTGATACTTCCCTTTAGCTATTATGGGATTTGTATGCCTTGCACCCCACTTGGTCATATGTCTATGCTGCTCCAAGGGGGGCGAAGCATCAACTGCAATAATAAAGAATGTTAAATTCATATTTATAGTTATTATTATTTCAAGTGTTATATTAATCAAAAGAGTAGTAGAGTCTTCTTTACTTGCTTCGGTACTGGAGGGACACAGAATAATTTTAGACATGGCCATATGTTCCTCGTTTTCTATGGCCTCATCTTGTACATGTTATGGAGTAGATACAAGAAAGGTTATAATTAATATACAATTTGCATTTAAATATTCTCAATTGTAATCCATACTAAAATTTATTTATAACACATGAAATACCTTTAGTACTGAGTTGAACATCAGTTTCAAGAGGAACTCCACCATCACTAGGTTCATGTGTTGCATCTATATTGCTCGACTGCTTTTTACAATCAAGCACATCAATTTATGGCCAAAAATAATAATGAATAGATTATATAAGTAATAATTTATAAAAGCTATTCGTTGCTTTTATTTACCTAGGTGTTAGGTTTGGTGTCGAAAGACTATGAAGATGACAAGCTTGTCCTACATTCAATCACGGCTTGATAGTAGTGCTTGTAAGCAAGCTTGAAGTATTCCTCTATGACAACCTCATTGAATTGGGACCCTTGGAATTTTTTAAGATAACATGAATTTTTCTTCATGGATATTAAATTAAAATTGTTAATAATTTATAATTTGGATGCAAGTTTCCTTTCTCATACTTACAATTTTTGTGGCCAGTTTTGAGTAACTACCCAGGCTAGGATGATTTTGCCCTTGTTTAGCTATTCTAGACATCATGGCTTTGGATGTATCTAGGAGCCTATATTAGCAATATCGAAAAACTTAAATAGATGTCACAATGATGATAAAGCATCACAATTACACTATTAAAAGTGCCTCATATCATCCTGGTTCAGGTGGTGTCGTCCCTTCCTTTTGCATCTGCAATGAAGACTTTCCATCCCCTATATGAGATCATTGGAGGGTTCTCATATGACCTATTCATCTTACAAATGTTTTAAATGTAAGATTGGCTTTGCGATAACTCTAGTTTTGTTGAAGGTACCCTCACCAAATAGGCCAACAAGCCTATTCATAAGTTCATCCTTCAACATGGAACTTTGGGATTTCTAGTTTCTGCAAATGTTGGGCCCAAATATTTCAAAGGTTAGGTCATATAAATGCCTATATAATACATTATTTCCTACAAAATGAAATTATCATTAGTTTAAAATAATCACAGACTATACATTAATTTCAATTAGGTTGTACTTAATATTTAAAACATTTTATTTGGAAGTTTCTCTAATTTCATGGGGACATGGTCATCATCTAGTGCTCCCATTCTACTAACATGGGACGATCTAAGAAACCTCACTTCAAATTATGCCATGGGATCATGCTTTGCATCCACAACATCATGTGCAAACCCTGGTGTATGTTGTTCAGGGATGAAGTCTTGGCAACATGTGTGATTCAATGGGTGTACCAGTCTCATTGATCAATGCCTCACTTGGAGGTGGAGCATCACTACTACTACCAATGCCACCCCCCATAGCCGCAACATGAGGATCATTCTCCCTCAAAATCTCATGTAAAATAAAGAGTCTTTTTATAAATGATGAGATAATTGAAATCATAAATAAATAAATAGAATAATTAAATGACTTTCTCATCCCATAGTGACGAATTTGTCCCATCATGGTTTTGATTTGGCCTCTTATCTCTTCAATCTTCAGTGGAATATGAATTAAAGAATGGAGTTCCTTATTTAATTTCATTTCAAGCTTATTTATTTTTTGGATTGGATTGATGAACAAAAAATATTGTTTCTTCACTAATTGGGTCCTCAGGTGCATCTATGGACTTGTCCAAGGTTGGTGCCTTCCCCTTGTAACTTTGTTTATCAAAAAATGTAATTTGCAATTTTATTCCACCGCCCTCAGTTATAAAGATTCAAAGATTTGAATTTGATGAAACATTTTAAATCAATAAAATATTCCAATTTTTACATAAGAGGGGAGGTTTAACCAGTTAAATACTTGTTCATAAATATTATGATATCTTGAAATTTCATTATGACACATTAAAATAATAAAATCAAGAAAGTCATCCACAATTATTCATAATTATATTAAAAATAAAACCATTACTGACATATGTCTAAATTTATATAGAAACTTCACATTACATCTTGGGCACTTATATCAAAGAAAGAAAGAATATTTTTATATGGAAATCTAGGGTTACCTCAAGTCCAGAATTGTAGTAAGTGTTATAGGCTATCTTGGAAAGGACAAAAGGATAGAAGAGACCTAAAGAGAATGCAACATCTTGATTTAGTATGGCATCATGGATAGAAGGATATGATAAGTAGAATGTTTAAAAGTCTACCCGGTTGAGTTTCTTGAAATCATCTAGTCTTGTAAGAATAACAAGCTTTGTGACAATTATTATGCATAAATATTCACCCAAGCACTGTCTAAAATTATGTTAGAGGAAGTCATTTTGATAGTATGGATCATTGTGATCTTGTAAGAGTGATCATCTTGGAAGGCTCTTGGATGAGGAATTAAGATATGATCAATATATATTGCATATTGTAGAGAAACAACACTTTATAAAGGATGAAGGGATGCATTCAATCAAGTTACAACCTCATTATAGGATACAAATAATTAGATGATTGTGTGAAAGATTAAGAATGCATGTTTAAAGTAACCTTTGGAATATAGGATTGGTTTAAAGTGAGGAAGGTTGGTCATATCCATAGTGCATCTTTCATTTAGTTATATGATGCCTAAAATCCAGACCATTCATGAGCTACAAGACATGAGAGAAAGAGCCACAAATAAGTGTGAACCATACTGTAAATAGGAACCATGAATAATCACATATAAACACTATGTCAATAATGGAAATTAGAGAATAAACAATTCAATAAAGCTCTGAGTTGATCAAGAGGCACCTAACAGCGTATATTTTATCATTTAGTTAACAAGGATCAAGCAGAGCATAAAATGACTTCACGTCTAGATAAGTGATTCATTCAAGTGCAATGGATACAAGTCTTGGACATCAAATGATCATAACTTTTTGAATACCATGTGAAATGCAACACATGAAGGTACTAGAAATTCAATACATAGACTAAGATTATATTTAATTATTAGGTTATTTTAGAATTAGCATGGGAATTTTTCTCTAGTTGTTGGGATTATACACTTTTCCTCTCTCTTTCCTATCAACATCAAGGGACTGACTAACAACCTAGTTTTGGGTAAACTCCAATCGGCTCTATGTCTATAGATAGCCATAGAATTTTCCCCTGCATCACCCCTAGGAGCATGTACTTATTCCAGATACCTATTTTGAGGTCGTTTCTTCACATTTCATTCATGGTACCCCAGGGTGGTTCCAGTAAATATAATAAGAATTCATTCATGCAAAGAAATTTCACATGATAACATTCTAATACATATGTGGTCATCATCAAAATCTTTATATTTCCTACAACTTTCCAAGCTTGTGTTTCATCCTTAAGTTCATTCTAAATTTTTTCTATGGAATTGATGACAAGCTCAATGAAGAAATCTTTTGGAACTCCTCCATAAGTAAGAAATGTTATTAAACATCTTGAAAGGAATGTTATGCCCAACTTATAGCTGGTTCCATATATTTCTAAGGAGTTGATACTTGGGTAATGAACACAATTTTCATCGATTTCAACTTTGATCATAGATTCACAAAAATGGATCATTTTACATGGAAATATTATGTTAACAAGAAATGTTCCTTTGACTGTGTAGCCATAATAGAAACTATGACATTGAATGAGAAAGGAGCAAGCCTTGAAAATATGATTAGTTAAATGTTTGTCTTCAAATACATTTTTTCAACTTTGTGAAGCCAAATTTTCAATTATAAATCCAGTGCCATCAATATGTATTAGAAGCTCTTTGTTCAAGTCATAAACCTTATTTTTAATCTCTTCCAAACATTATTATCTGCCACATGGATAAAATTTACAGCTGAGATGTCACCTCCAAAGGGAATGGTTTTTGAAAGAATCAATGTAATTCAAGCAATGTACTTCTTCAAATTGGAAACAATATGTACATGCATAAACAAGCATCATGCCTCATGGATAGATTTGTTAAATAAAATGTATATACTTTTCTCATCTACTTCTACAAATGAGTTGGTGCAAACAAAGTAACATTTGACCGACGATGACATGGGATTTTTTCATTTTTCCTTGCCACCATCCTTGATTAAGTGTTATAGGGAGAGGGAAGGTCTAGGTCTTAATGAAAGTGTGATAGGTGGTGTAGTTGGGTTTGTGCAATAAGCAACAAGGGTATCTCTGAACTAAGGGAGCTTATGAAAGTGGTGTGAGTAATGGCCATAGGCCTACCTAGATAACAAGCCAATTATTTATTTCCCATTTAGAGAGATCTAAAGCAACCTTATTTCCTCTATTTCTTCAAGTGAAGGTACCTACAATGTCCAAAGATGAGATCTAGTATGGTGATTGAGTGGGTACAAACTATGAATGGTTCATGTCCTATAGATGTAGAATGGAAAAGGTTTCAAAAGGGGTGAGCGGTATGAGAGGCTCTTTATAATGCCATTGAAGGTCAGTGAAACCAGGAATGGTTTTTTTTGCAAACAAAAAATCACAGTAAATAAATGCACTAGATCTCATAAATGTAACATCTTTTTACCTTTTACAGAGACGCTCAACTAGTTTGGAGCTTGTTGGATTAGAATCAACCTTCTAAACATACAAATTTATCATTCTTAACCATTTTTGTGTTAAATTCTAACCAGAGAAATTTCGGTCACTGCAAATTCCATGTTTCTCAAACAAAGCTTACAAGAATTCCAACCGGACCTCTCAAGGTCCAATGTTTCATCTCAAGGGAAGAAAGAAAAAATGAGCAGAAGATACAGACCTGGGCAGTAAACCAACTGGCGGATAACTCCAACAAAGAGTGCCTCTACCAAATTTGAGCTTCTAGGAAATCCTTTTGGTCATACAATCACCATCAACCCAAACATTAACTAAGAGAATGAATGAATTGCACTACTATATTGACTATTGGTTAATTGGCTAGAAATTATGGGTGGAGAACTTTGCAGGTTTCATGGATGAAAAAAATATATTTCTCCTCACCTTCATCTTCTTGATGAGCTTAACATCAAATGAAAGCCCACAACTTAAAATCTTCAAATACAAGACAAAAACTTGTTGCATTTTACTGTACCTTAGACAAAAAATAGATCGAAATGGAATGTTATGGTTTCAATCTATTTGTGTTGTGTGAAACCACGAATGGTTAGAAGAATGAATATTGTGTTTTTTCCAATAAATTTCCCATGTTGAGAGAAGAAGCTAGGGAATCATAAAGGCTAAAAATTTATATGGGACCAAGCTGACATATACAGTCAATGAGTGGAAGAAATCCTTGAATGATATGAAACTTTATACAATAGGAAGAGGGATCCTTCATTGACAAAAAGATAATACCTAACCCTCCATATTTTTTGGTGCCTTTGTGCCTCTGTTCCACCACCTACCCACACCTGCCACAACCACCTGCCCTCATGTTGTCGATTGCCCTCTGTTGTCGAATGCCCTAGTTCCCTCATGCTAAATGCCCCTACTTTGTTAATGATGTGCTCCGTGATGGGTTTATGTTTGATGTGAGGTTTATAACATTTGTTGGTTTTTCGAATCATGCTTTAATAAAAAATTACTCATATAATTTGCATATTATAACATTTTGATTTAAAATCCATACAGTCAACCGATATCTGTGGGAATTCCTTAACCGTCAGATATTAGATGGTAAAGGATTCTCATTGCATATCCAATTGTTAAGAAATTTTGTTGGATATACAATGGTAAAGGAACCCTTGTCAGATATCTGGTGACTGTTAGCATTTAAAACAAAGAAACGAAAAAAAATATGTTTAACTTTTGATACTTTTTCTGATTTTACCTGTTTTGTTAGATTCGGTCATCAAATTTTCTGCCCAATATGTATTAGTGCTATAAATTTGAGATGAAGGATCTTAGTTCTACAAAAAAAAAATTGGGCATGGAAATTAAAAGAGATTAGGGAAAGAGGAAACCCTGGTTAATACAACAGAAGTATGTAGAGACAATATTGTAGAGGTTTAATACACAGGAAAGTAAACTGATGAAGATCCCTATTCCTATAGGTGTAAAGTTATCTTCATATTAATGTCCCAAGACATAGGAAGAGGAAGAGGACATGTCCCTTATTCCATATGTTGGAAATAATATTGAGAGGCGGGGGGTGAATCAATATTAGCAATATTTCATTTCCATAAACAGAGTTATATATGCTACTTCTGTTAATGAAACTTGCGTGTATATGCAACTGTGTTTAGAGCGACCAGCGTATACCTTGCAAACTTATAATTTAGTTAGTTGATCTTTAAGCTGTGTATTAGAACCACATAACCAATAATCAGATGCAGTAAACAAAACAGGCAATCACACACATGAACACAAGATATACGGTGGAAACCCAATGTGGGTGAAAACCACCTACTGCAATCGTCTCTATATTTCTTTAATAAGAAACTTCTTTTTACAAATTTTTTACTGGTGCAGCCTTATACCAGTACACAGGCTTCTACCTGTAGAAGGCTACAACCTTCTCTCATTCTCTAACTTCTCCGAGAAGGGAGCTACAATCCCCTAGCTCTTGTACTAGCTGATGTGTTTACTAGTACGTAGGTGCTGACCTACAGAAGGATACAACCTTCTCTTTTCTGCCGAGGACCACATTTCATAAATTTTCAGACTAGATCCATCAACAACATCAATCAAACATCAAATATATCTGCATCAACCAATCTCCTTTGCACCAACCAAAACTGAATCAAAAAATCACTTTTTTGAATGCTGTAACTAGAATACAATAACAGTAACCAGAACCCAAGCCAGAACCTAGAACACTGCAATAGCGAACAGAAGTAGCTAAAACATATTTTATGATGTGTAAGCTACTTAAATGTGTCAAACCTGCATACGTACAGACTTTTCTCAAGACAAACCTGCGTATACGCTGTTTTGAAATGTTGAACCAGCGTGTATATGCGCTCTTACTGTAATGAACCTGCGTATAGATCTGTAAAAGATGATTTAACCTTTACAACTATTCAGATATCAGTTATACCCAGATCACCAGATTTACAGATTACGACATGTGCCAATTATTCACATAAAAGATCAAAAACCACATAAAGATACTTCTCTTCAAGCCTTAAGATCTTGACCCATCAATAGAACTTATCCTTCTTCAAGTGCTCAGGTTCTTCCTTGATTCAGATCCAGCTATGCACCATAACCCAATGACCAGTATTCTAGATCTTTCTCTTCATTAGATATTCAATTACTTGAGTTCTTTAGCCTAATGATCTCCTCCTCCTTTTATTGTCTTAGGCCATACTCAATACCATGGTCCAAAACCACTTAGAATAAATACCTTGGACCAAATACCTAGGGTCAATACTTCAGACAAGATACCTTGGACCAATACCATAGGTCAAAATACCATGGTCCAAATACCACGGACCAAAACAAAATTCTCCAACATGTACGCGCCTTTCCTTGCGTGAAAGTGTGTGTATACACATACACACCTTTTGGTCGGCGAACCCGCGTGTATACGTGGCTTGGTCAAGGGGAACTTGTGTATATCTCTTTTTCCTTCATTCTGAGAGCCTAAATTGTGATCTGTCATCTGAGTGACTTGCCATCAAGGACAACGCTTGTGTCATAGTGCCAAACCTGTGTCATAATTCCAAGAATCTCCCCCTTTGGACTTGATGGCAACCGTCACTCTCCCCCTTTGTCATCAAGGGAAAAGGGTTATGCTTCCTATGAGTACATGCTGAATTCTCTGATACGTTGAAGTGTGTTGTTCATGCTCCCCCTGACTATAAGTAAGGTCTGCAAAAAGATGTTCTTCAAGAAGAAAATGACACTATATGACCTTCCTATCACCAAAGACTCATACATACATCCATCTCCCAACCAAGTGGGGATACACCAAAAGTTTATACATGATAAAACAAGAATATTACATCATCCGTCCCAGGAATATTGGGGAAACAAAATAGGTCGTTACATGACCTTGATAATAAAATATATACATGACATAGAGACAAAATATCTAAAATAGGACTAGCAATTATCATCAGTGGCATCTGTCAATCACCATCCAAACCAGCAACCATGATCTCCCTCTACACTTGTTCCACCTGAATCAGAAACAACTGTGAAATTGTACCAAGATAATGCCAAAAATGCATTATTATAAGTATATGCTCCCCCTGAACTTATGCCAGATGATCACTGTCAGACCCATATCAGACTCTTGTCCTCTTGAGTCTGGCCCACTATTTTTCTTCAAACCAACATATACGCGACTGTATCCACAAAAACCGGCATATGTACGCAGATATGCTTCATGAAACTCGCGTACAACCACTTTTCTTTGAATCAGATAGGTTTCAATAGCAAGATGATGCATCAACTACTCCCAACTTCTGTCTGAGATATTCAAATGTCTCTCTAGGCAATGGTTTGGTGAATATATCAGCAACCTGTTCCTTGGAGGCAACATACTCCAATTTGACCTTTTGTTCAAGCACTTGTTCATGGAGAAAATTATATTTGATAGGTATGTGCTTGGTCTTGGAATGCATGATTGGATTCTTTGAAATACTGATTGCACTTGTATTATCACATAGAATGGATATGGGTGGAGTACATGTGATCTGAATGTCTTGCAATGTTTGCATCATCCAAAGGAGTTGTGTGCAGCAAGATGTAGCAGCCACATATTTTGCTTCAGCTATAGATAATGCAATTGAACTTTGTTTCTTGCTGAACCAAGATACTAATCTGGAACCCATATAGAATGCAACACCACTAGTGCTTTTTCTGTCATCCATGATTCCTGCCCAATCTGCATCTGTATATGCATGAAGTGTAAGATTTGTATACCTAGGATACCATAAACCAAAGTTTTGTGTTCCTTGAAGATATTTGAAAATCCTTTTGATTGCCTGAAGGTGTGCTTCCTTTGGATTTGCTTGAAATCTTCCAACTATTCCCATTGCATGCATGATGTCTGGTTGGGTACCTGTTAGATAGAGCAGACTACCAATCATGGATCTGTAGGTTTGTTGATGTACTACTGCTGATTCATCATTTGCGCTGAGGCTGCATCATGTTACCATAGGGGTACATACTGGTTTAGAATCTTCCATGCCATATTTCTTCAAGATCTGCTTGAGGTACTTGGTTTGCAATAGAAAAATACCATCTTTATTTTGCTGAACTTATAAACCAAGAAAGTATGTGAGCTCACCAAGCAGAGACATTTCAAATTCTTTCTGCATTACCGAAGTAAAGTTTTGAATCATGGCTTCTTCATTGCTACCAAAAATGATATCATCAACATACACAACAAGTATTAGCAATTTATCATTGTCAATTTTTATATATAGATTGTTATCAGCGGATCGTTTTGAAAAACCTTGTTGATGAAGATATTTGTCAAGACAATAATACCAGGCCCTTGGAGCTTGTTTTAGACTAGAGAGCCTTTCTGAGTCTGCATACAAGTTTTGGATCATTTCCAAAGATGAATCTGTCTGGTTGCTCAATATATATTTCTTCTTCTAGGTCTCCAGTAAGAAAGGTAGATTTCACATCCATTTGATATACTTTGAACTTCTGAAAGCTAGAAAGAGCAAGGAACATTCGTATGGCTTCAAGTCTAGCAACAAGTGCAAAAGTTTCTTCAAAATCCATACCTTCTTGTTGAGCATACCCTTTACAAACAAGTCTGGCCTTGTTTCTAGTTACTTCTCCATTTTTATTCAGCTTGTTTTTGAAAATCCATTTGGTTCCTATGAAATTCTTATCAGTAGGTATGGGAACCAATTCCCAAGTATTATTCTTTTCAATCTACTCAAGTTCTTCATTCATGGCCTTGACCCAACATTCATCTTTGCATGCTTAATTGACATTTTGCAGTTCAACGGAGGACAACAATGCTAGATAGCTTGAAGCTTCTGTAATAGTTCTTCTTGTCTACAAACCTGCCTCTTTCTGCCCCAAAATTTGAGTCTCTGGATGATTCTTCTGAAAGTACCTGGATGGAATCTTTTCTTCTACCCTTATTTGTTCTTCTGGTGCCTCATTGGTTTCTTCTTCAGAATTAGTCTGATTTGATGTGGAAGGATAGTCCTCATCTTCTTCATAATCTCCGGTTTTTACTTGCTTTGGATTTTTGTCTGTTTCATCAACCACAACATCAATACTTTCAACAATTTTCCCAAATATTTTATTATAACACTTATATCCTTTACTTCGTGAAGAGTAACCAAGGAGAATGCGTTCATTTGCTCTAGGTTCAAACTTGCCATGTTTTCATCAGTCCCTTTGATGTAACATTTTCTTCCAAAAACTTTGAAGTATTTTACAGTAGGAGTCTTACCATACCAAAGTTCATGTGCAGTTTTAGTGTTATTTACCCGGACATTTGTTTTGTTAAGAATAGTGACAACAACAAAAGTAGCTTCACCCCAGAAGGTTGTAGGAGTTCCAGACTCATCTAGCATAGCATGAGCCATTTGTTGAACAGTTCTATTCATCCTTTATACCACTCCATTTTGCTGAGGAGTCCTTGCGGTAGAGAATGCCCTTATTATTCCATGTTCTTCACAGAAGTCAAAGAATTCATCTGAGGTAAATTCCCCTCCTCGATCAGACCTGAGGCATTTGAGTTTTCGATCTAATTCATTTTCAACCAAAGATTTGAAGGCTTTGAATTTTTCGAATGTTTCATATTTATGCTTTATAAGTCCTATCCAACACATTCTGGAAAAGTTGTCAATTAACAATATAAAGTATTCTTCTCCACGAGGTGACTTTTTCCTAGATGGACCACATAAATCAATGTGAAAAAGTTCAAGAGGCTTACTTGTTGATCCTTCCTTCTTAGGGAAATGTGCTCTGGTTTGCTTACCAAATTGACATGATTTGCATATTGTATTCTCTGGAATGTTGATATCAGGAAGATCACTAACAACCCGATATCTGCATGCTTTTCTTATTTGAGAGAAACTTAGATGCCCCAATCTTCTGTACCATAGCCAATGTTCATCATTTTTTCTTAGGTAGCACTATTGTTGTCCCCCCTTGAGTATGTATAGGTTGTTTGGAGTTCTTATACCTTTGATCATTGTTTCTCCTGTATCAAGCTCATGAACAACACATCCATTTGATCTAAACACTACCTCATTTCCTTGATCACACATTTGACTGACACTCAATAGATTATGCTTTAGACCATCAACATACATAACATTCCCAGCATTAAAATTTTCTTTTAAGAGAACAGAGCCTTTACCTTTTATGACTGCAGGAGTGTCATTACCAAATGAGACCTTCTTTTCCTTTTCTAAGGCATTATATGGCTGAAGTTTTTCTTTATCGCTTGTCATGTGTTTTGAGCATCCACTATCAATGTACCACTGATTTTCTTGTCCTTCTGCATACAAGGCTATACCACATCTTTCTATTTACGGTTCTTTCTTTCTCCATGTTTTGGGACCAAATGAAGCTTGCTCCTTCTGAGATGTTTGCCAAAATTTACTCCTGCATTCAGAATCTTCATGACCGAAGTTGTTATAGATAAAGAATTCTATTTCATTTTCAAGAGTAGAAAAGTTATTGTAGGTCCTTTTCATGATCCCAGTCACATTCCATTGATTTCATGCTTCTCTAGTCATGATGGTCTTGTAAAAAACACATTGAGTAGCTTTGTGTGCAAAGTTATGACATGAATAACATTGGCCATTAAAGAAATCCCTATGATTATCGAACTTATTAACCTGGTGATTGTAGTTTCCATTGACATTCATTCTTGAAGCAAATTGAGTATGATTTATCTGAGGTTGGTTGTGGCTTTTGTTCATCCTTGAAGTAGATTGAACCTGATTTACCTGGTGATCTACTTTATGCCTTTGTTGACGATTGCCAAACTGTTCACTTCTCCTTGCTGCATCAAGATAGGTTTTGGAGGTTGATGGCTTCTATGTTTGAGATGCTTCCTTAGTATATCCAAGACCTATCTTTATCAGAGGAGAGCACTACACTTTGATAATTTCATCTAAAGTTTCTGATCCTTTAGCAAATATGAGATTGAGAGCTTTTGTTTTCTCAATATCTTTTCTTAGACCCACAATTTCACATTCTAATTCGTCATTGTGTTTTTCCCTTTTAGCAAGTTGGAATGTCAGAGTATCTATAATCATATTCTTTTCTTCTAAACAAATTTTAAGTTTAGAAATTTCTTCATAAAGACCATCTTCATCTAAAGCATCCAAAAAATTATCATCTTCAAAAGCCATCAGAAGTCTATAGTCATTACCATGTTCATCTTCATCACTATTTGATAAACCATCGCTATCTTCATGCGTATAATATCTTTTCTTACTTACATTCTGTTTTCTATTCCATTTTGCTAGTTCCTTACCTTTATCAAGCTTATCTTTATGAGGACATTTGGCTGCATAATGACCAACTCTTCCACAAGCAAAGCATTTGAAAGGTAGCTTACCTCTGAATCTTCCAGAACCCCGTAGAATATTCTTGAAAAAGTTTGCTTCTTCCTCTCCTTTTGAAATATGTCTTGATTCATTGAGTTCTTCTCTTCCTGAAGCTTTGAATGCAGCTTCTTTCATATTTAATGGACCCCCTTTTCTCATTTCGAAAGTAGTTAGGATTCCGTGGAGTTGTGTCATAGTAATACTCTGAAGATTTTTCTTTTCCTCTATGGTAGAAACTTTTGATTCAAACTTAGAAGACAAGGATATTAAAACCTTTTCATCTACAGTAACTTCTTTTATCTCTTCACCCAAGTTTATCATGCGATTAACAATCTCATCTATACGTAAGAAGTAATTAGTTATACTTTCATCATTATGAATTTTGAGAGTTTCATATTGAATTATGAGATATTGCAGTTTTGCACGTTTTACCTGATCGTCTCCTTCATAGCTTAGAACGATCTTGTCCCATATTTCTTTGGTGGTTTTGAGTTGCATAACCTTGACAAATTCTAATTGAGACAGACTCCCCAATAATGTATTGACAGCCTTGGCATTTGTTTCATACTCCTTTTTACTTGTCGTATCTGTAGGAATCGCTGATGGAAATGTGTATCCTCCTTCCACGATTTCCTAAACATTTGTTCCAAGAGATTGAAGATAGGTTGTGGTTCTTACCTTCCAATAGACAAAGTTGCTCCCATCAAAGATTAATGGTCTAATGGATCCATCTCTTTCGTAGGTACTCATGATGATAAATCTTCCTTCAAGCGATCAAGCTTCTTTTGAAGGACCTGCTTTGATACCAATTGTTGGAAATAATATTGAGAGGGGGGTGAATCAGTATTATCAAGTCAAATATTCCTTTTCCAAAACAAATGATATACACTACTTCAGTTAGTTAAACACGCGTATATACACAACTATGCAGAAGGAAAACCGCGTATACAAGGCAAGATTTTAATTTACTTTATCTTTCTAATGATGATTGTTAATCTGTGTTGCAGAAACAAATAACCAGTAACCAGAGACAGTAAAATAGAACAGAAGGACAATCACGCACAAGAACACAAGATATAAGGTGGAAACCCATTGTGGGTGAAAACCACCTGCTGCAATTCGTCTCTATCTTCTTTT
>APFE030616782.1:0-14068 GCA_000404065.3 Pinus taeda | reverse complement strand
CTTCTGGTGACCCAACTCTAATGTCACTAGGTGATACAAGAGCTCGTATCCCTTCAAGCTAGCTTGGTGTATACTCGGGAGGTTGCCCTCGAAGTCTATGGGATTGTCTCGGTAATTCAGCCATGATTAAATATTTAATTACTCACACGCAAACAAAGAAAATCTCAATACAGCCACCTAAAGTCTCTAAAGAACCAAGCAATTGAATCACATGCCTAAAAAATCTAAGAGTTCAAACCACACACAAACAGTAACTTTTCGTACCAAAAACACTAGTTGGTGATGAAATCCAGTGTCGTAGAATTTAATACAGAAAGGGCGGTTGGAACAGTTACCCCGACAACCTGCTTAATGAAACAGACTGGCACAAGTTTCTTCACAAAAACCGTCTCGAGTGAAGAGAATTCCCTAGAGAGTCCAAGTGAGTCTAGTCGACATCTGCTCCAGGTACAGTGAGACCCGTCCTTCACCGTCACCTTAGGAAATAATCTTAAGTTTATGGACACTAAGGTTACCAACAGTAACAAATACAACTGGGGGAATAGTCTACGATCTGATCTACGCACAAGGGAAGAGTAACAAAGCTCGATCCCCTTGAAGGCTCCTTGACATGATCAATCCGAGGTTTACCAACAAGTGACCCCAGGCTCCTCGACAATGGTTAATCCGAGGTTTACCACTTATAATACGCGCAAATATTCTATCTTTCCCAATGAGACAGACTTGATTGTCTCAAAGGTTCAGACATGATCTCGTGATTGACTCCTTTAAGAGAAACTTCCTAGATTATATCAATTACAATTGGATTTATTTCCTACCACAAGATATAGCTACTTATTTGTTTTAACTATCTTGGAGACATAATTACTCCCTACTCCAAGGTACTAGCCTAAGCTATATTAGTGATAAGAGCCCTAGAAATAAAAATATTGCTAGATCAAGTTTAATTAAGCGTTACTTTTATGGGTTGTTTCTTAAGTCAATAGGTATGGAAATGAAACTTTGATGGTGTGAAGACTCGACTCCAAAAACACTAAAAAAATGCACCTAAAATGATAAACAATTCGTTTTTCCTTCAATGAATTTCTAGCTAAAAGAAAGAGTTTGAGAATGCAATTCTTTGAAAAACAAATCTTTCTTTCAACATGTAAATGAAAAGAAAATATTTTTGTCTTTTTCAATAAGAACTCAAAACGAGACTACTAATTATGCTCACAAAAAATAATTTTTCTTTTTCAACGCTAAAAAACTACAAAAACGATTCTTTCAAAAGAGATTCTACAATTTCTAGAAAACACTCAAAACTAGTAAAACTAATCTTGGGATCTAAAAACTTATAAAAAACCTAATTGGATAAAAACTTCAAACCTTTTTGAGGACGTTTTACTTAGTTATTCAATAAACTAAGGATTAATTTGTTCAGAATAACAAATCAATCAAAAAACACCGAGCTATGTTTTTTTTTATAAAAATGAAATTCAAAACTTATAACCAAGTTCATTCAAAGATTTGCAAAGAGAAAACAAAATCTATTTCTCACTAAGGACAGATTTCAAAAACTAGTCAGACTCATCAAGAAGACAAAAAGACACCAGGGTGATCTAAGGTTTCTTAAGCTTCTAATCTTTGAGTCACTACAGAGACCAAGTGAAAACCAATCCGAGCATGCAAAACTTCTAGAAAATCATCTAAAACAAAAATACCAATGGAACTTTCTCACAAGAGATTTTTGACATAACACATGTAGATCTAGGTAGACACTAAAAGTTGTAAATGAAACCTAAACTTAACTGGAAGAAAACATTTTAGGTTTTTCAAAAAATTTCACTGGGTCCGCAGGCTTCCAGAAGAACCAGATGCGGTACCACTCTATGTACTAAAGGAAAAGTGCGGAGATGCTTGCACTGTCTGTAAAAAGAAAGTGTGGTCCTTTGAAAAATTCGAAAAAACAAAAAATAATCAAGATCCTAAAAACTACCCAATCCCACACACATCAAGCAAAAACCAGAAACAAGAACAAGTTTCTCAAGTCAAAGACAAAGGAAAACCAAAAACCAAATTCAGTTCCCCAATATGGTCGCCAATTTGTTGGCTGGATAAATCGATCTTCTGGACAAGGTTGATCTCCCTAGTACCAAAAGATATTTAGCAACAAGCAGGACAAACAAATCTACCTTTCTCTAAACATATTGCGATTCATTAATAAAAACTATAGAGATGTTTAGACCCTACCTTAAGTCCAACGCTAGTTCGTAGCAGCCATCCTTCAACCGTCCGAAAGAGTTTCCTTTTGAGAACCTGCAACCACAAACAAGCACACATCAAATAACACTTGCATAGCTAATATCATAAATCATTTTCATTATGGTGATCAAGGAATCCATAAAATAAACCATAAAACATAGCTTATTGACAAAAATAAACTTATTTGTATTAAGTTTGAAATAGAAGAACCTTACAAACTTTGGTGCCTTGATGTTGTACAAGCTCTTCCCAGGGTCCGAAACAGGAATCTCCTTTACTTTGACAAGCCTCACACTCTTCCAAATGAGATTAAAGAGGTATGTAATCTCTTCTCACAAAAGCTCAATTAGGAAGACTAAGTTCCAGCAGCATTTCACCTCAAAAATATTCAGCTTTCTAACCTCCCAAATAACTAGCCCAATGCTTCATTTTATAGTGCAAAGGAAGGAAGTTACAGGTCCACCTATGAAGCGATAGAGTCCTCCTTCAAAGGGATAAGCTCCTCACATAAAGGGGTTAGCTCCTTAAGGTATGGGATGCATGAACCTTAAAGGAGTGAACTTGCCACCTCAAGATTCCTTCCAGAAGCTTCTAGAAATGACTCAAAGTGAGTTTTTAAGAATATACTTGTGCTTTTTTGACTTTTACAGGGGTCTGCACCCATAACACAGAGACAAAGCGGTCAAGTGCGCAGGGGACATGACCATTAGGTGAGGGACCACAGGTAATGCTAAGAGAAAGTGCGGAACCAGAGCGTTAGAGACTTTTGAGGGCTTTCTCTTATTTTCAAGGCTTGATATGAAAAACTGAGGCTTACGACTTGCAAAGGAGGAAAGTATGAGTGTTAATGGACTCACACAGATTGCAGAATGTCAAGGTGACAATTTTTGTGCAACAACCCCCTAGCTCTTGTACTAGTTGACGTGTTTACTAGTATGTAGGTGTTGACCTACAGAAGGCTACAACCTTCTCTTTTCTTCCAAGGACCACGTTTCATAAATTTTTAGACTGGATCCATCAATAACATTAATCAAACATCAAATATATCTGCATCAACCAATCTCCTTTGCACCAACCAAAACAAAATTAAACAATCACTTTTCTGAATGTTGTAACCAAAATACAGTAACAATAACTAGAACCCAAGCGAGAACCCAGAACACTGCAACAATAAACAGAAGTAGCTAAAACATATTTTATTATGTGTACGATACTTAAATGTGTCAAACCTATGTGCATACACACTTTTCTCAAGACAAACCTACGTATAGGCTGTTTTGAAATGCTGAAACAACGTGTATACGCGCTCTTGCTGTAATGAACCTGCGTACAGATTTGTAAAAGATGATTTAACCTTTACAACTATTCAGACATCAGTTATACCCAAATCATCAGATTTACAGATTACAACATGCGCCAATCATTCAGATAAAAGATCAAAAACCACATAAAGATACTTATCTTCAAGCCTTAAGATCTTGACCCATCAATAGAACTTATCCTTCTTCAAGCGCTCAGGTTCTTCCTTGATTCAGATCTAGCTATGCACCATAACCCAATGAACAATGTTCTATATCATGCTCTTCATTAGATATTCAATTATTTGAGTGTTTTTTCCTAATGATCTCCTCCTCCTTTTATAGTCTTAGGCCTTACTCAATACCATGGTCCAAAACCACTTAGAATGAATACCTTAGACCAAATACCTGGGGTCAATACTTCAGACAAGAGAACTTGGACCAATACCATGGGTCAAAATACCATGGTCAAAATACCACGGACCAAAACCAAATTCTCCAACATGTACGCGCCTTTCCTTGCGTGAAAGTCCGTGTATATGCATACGCGCCTTTTGGCCAACGAACCCGCATGTATATGCGGCTTGGTCAAGGGGAACCTGTGTATATCTCTTTTTCTTTCATTCTGAGAGCTTGAACTATGATCTATCATCTGAGTGAGATGCCATCAAGGACCACACCTGTGTCATAGTGTCAAACCTATGTCATAATGCCAACACCATATGCCAGTGTGGTTTGAAGTTTGATGTATGCAATGGTCTATATAAGACTAGACATTACACATGTAGTGGGAGTATTGAGAAAGTATATGTCAAAACTAGGGAAGTAGCATTGGACAACAATAAAGAGGGTTTTCAAGTATGTGTGTGGCACTAATTAATATGTATTGGACAAAGTGTTGGACATACATGGATTTGTTGATGCAGGCTAGTCTATATATTTGGATCGTAGAAGATATAAAAGTGGGTATGTGTTTAACCTATTTGGAGGAGTAGTAAGTTAGATGGCAAGATATAATCTATAGTGGCATGTTTAACTACAAAAGATGAATACATGGAAGCCACTCATGTAAGAAAGGAAGCACTTTGGTTAAATATATTGGGTTCATGTATGGGGTTGGTACAACAAGCTATAAGGATAGATTTTGATAGCCAAAGAGAAATATTTTTAGCAAAGAACCTTGATTATCATTTGAAGACAAAGCATAGTGATGTTTAGTATCACTTTGTGAGGGATATGATTGAAGACAAGAAGGTGTTTATAGTAAAGGTGGATAATTTGAATAATTTTGTTGTTGTATTAACAAAATTTGTGAGCACTGAGATGTTCTTGAGGTGTAGAGAAACAATGGGCATAACTTCCTTGGATTATTGATTGTGTACTCTTGTGGCCCCTATTGAATTTTGTAGTTATGATCGGTCTTCATAATTTATATTTTTGTACTAATAGATTCATAATTATAAATGTAAATAATGTTCTTCATGCTTGTGTCAAAAGAAATATTAAAGGAATGTTCTCCATGTCCTTTGCAAAAATGAAAAGTTCGAATTTTGAAAATTAAATTTATTGGCTCCAAATTAGCGATGATGGGCTTCCTCCTAGTCAAGTCGGTTCCAACCTAAGAAGCACCCATTCAACCCAAAAAAATACTATATATGTTGGAATTCAACCTCCCTCCAAAGCCACAATTTGGATCATATATTAAAGACCTTATGAAGAAAATTCGATTTTGAGGCAAGAAGATAAGGAAGAAACTAAGGATAAATAAGGACGAATATAACTCTTGTTTACATACATAATTTTTGGTAGCATTTTGTTGAAGGAACAATTCCTATTGAATAATGAATCTCCGTTGGAGGACCAAATAAATGAAGTGATACTCTAGGTAAAGACTAAATGTTTTAGGAAGCAATCTCTGTGGAAAGAATGAATTTATGAGGAATAAGTCTCTATGAAAGACAACATGACCTCATCTATCTACAACAACATATGTGGTCAAAATTATGCCCAACAAAGCAAAGCAAACCAAAGTTGTTGGGAATCCAGTTGAATTTAATAAGAGGTTGATGGACCATGTCCAACCATGCTTACACTATTGGTCAGTTTGACCTTGTAAATTACTAGAATGTTTAGGTGTGTCTCTTGTTGAAGTGAAAAGTTTCTCCAACAAAAAAGGTTGTTGGGTTTTTTCCCCAAGACTTGGGTTTTCCCATGGTAAACTCTTGTGTTCTTTGTTTAGTTTTCTCTTCATGAGTTTTTATGTCTTCTGTGTAATTTCTTAATGATGGAATAATGAATAAGAATGTGAAAAATAGCTAAATCGTTAGAAGTAATTATGAGTATAGAGGACGTTATGAAAAATCAACATGGTATCAAAGTGTGAGTGAGAGAGAAACCTTAAAAGGAAGCCTATATCTACCCTATTGTCCATGATTTGAAGAGAATCCCTAATCTCATATGGACCAAGTTTCATCTTTAGTGGAAATAATACCCCTATTTATGAAGCCAAGATTCATATAAGGAAGTACCATTATCCAAATTTTAAGGTCAAATCATTTATATCTTACCTTTATGGAGGAGGTATAATCCCTAATTCAAAATTCCGAAGAAGGTCAAGGTTTATCCTTTTAAGGAGATATGAAAAATCCTAAGGTTTTCATTACATAAGCTTAAAATTCTCAGACCATCTATTAAAGGGTTTAAGACCTCGAATCCAATGATAGAGGTTGGGTAACTTCACAAATGATCTCAGAGAATCCCAAATTGACTTAGTCAATTGAAAGGTCATACTACATTTTGTATTGATCCTTTTTTTTATGCTATCAAAGACCACCATTAAAACATACCTTGTTTAGAAGAAGTTTAAACCTTGTTAAAAAGGTCAAAGCCTATGTCATAGGATCAAATGACCTCGGACCATTTTTTCTAGTCTTTGGACTGGTTGTCAAAATCTAAGGGTAGAAGCACCTCAGAATAGGAAACAAGTCTTGTATAATTTGAAGAAGACCCAAAAATAAGTCATATTATGTGCTAGAAGATCTAGAAACTTAATTAAGTAGACCTATTTGAGTTCTTAGTCCTCTTGGAAAAATCTAGTTATCTCAAAAAGACAAAAATACTTTTTAGACTATATTTGGATACAAGAGGTTGAAAAATCTATGAATTATCCTTAGAAAGATTGATCAAGGCTGAAGCATTTGAAGATTCGTTTATATTCAATTTAAGATTGTGATGATCCCTTTGATTGATTTATCTTAGAACTAGAAATATCATTGTACTAATTACTATTATGGTTCTAAAAGTTCTCGAAAGGTGGTCAAGAAAAATTTCTTGACAATATAAGGAATAAAATAATTGAAAAAACTATTATTTCTTTGAGATAGGGTTGAAGAGGTCTTAAAAAATATCTTGATTTTTTAAGATGACAACATGGTAACTGAGTTAATTTCACCTTGAAGGAAGTAGCTAAAACGACTTTTTTGAAAGATAAGCATGAGATCTACCTTTAATATTTGAATTGTAGAGAGAAATGTACTCAAACAAAGCGATTGTACTGATAACAAGTTTGAGAAGAAGGATTAATGCCTTAGATTGCAAGGTTGAAGTTTTGGAGATCATAGAAAGCATTTGTTTCTATACAAGAACACTACAACAATGAGTTGGAACACAAAGATCAATAAAGCTAGAAGTCTGTGGTTCAAATTCTTGGAATATAAGGTATTTATTTGCTAAAAAAAAATTTGTTGGAGATCATTTTCCCCTGCCAACATTCCTTAATACCATATCTATAAATGAGGATTAAGTATAGGTCTAAGTTTGTAGTATGAGCTATATTAAAACTATTGACCTCTAATCCAATAAAGTAAGATTGAATCTCTGTTTGCATTGAAGAATTAGTAACTTTAATCTACTTCTCAGTCGGTTGGGAAAAGATCTAATCTATTGTCTTACAACAGTCATAAATGAATTCTTAAATAAAGGTAGTCATAAAAACTATGAATCTTAAAGTAATCCTTTTTCAAGAAATATGAAGCATAAAAATTCATCTTGATACTTCAAATATTAGATTGTTTATGTTGTAGTGTATATTTATAAGCAACATATTATGAAGCTATCTGTTGAGTAAAATTTCTCTTAAGAAAGATGAATGATTTGGAAAACTCGATTTGTATAGGCTACTTGGGTTGGAAGGTTCAAAATCAAGATTTATTTGAATTTGTAGTAGTGATCAATTATGATTGGACAATGGGATATGGAAATAATATATGGAAATAATAATTTTACACATTGCAAAGTTTGTTGAACTTGCAAGAGGTGTAAAATGGAAAACTAGGTTTGGAAGACTAAAATTCTTGAATATGAAGATTCTAGGGTTTTGGACATTTGTGTTATCAACCTATTTTTCTCCCTAGAGTTAGTACTCATTGGTCCTTTTATAATTGATCACTTTATTTTTCTTTGACCCTTATTTTGACTTAATTTTGTCCACAATCATTGCGACCTAGTGTTTGATAGAGTGATTCTAGTCTTGCAATCATATGGAGTACCCTTTTTCCTAGCGACAGGAGTTGAGATTTCTCAGTTCAATATTTGCAACCCTGGTTTATGTTCAAAAGGCTTAATTTCTCTTGGATATCAATTTGAAGCCACATATTATCTTATCTCTTTGAGTTGGCTTGGGGGAATTGTTAGAGAATCTTCCTAACTTATCTTCAAGTGTCTACATTCATCATCCTTGAAAGTGCTCTAGGTATTTATATATTAGACCATCCTTGAGGGTCAAGCTAGAGATTTTTGGATAATTATATAGTCATGTTGCTATTCTGACTCTATGAGAGATTGTGAGCCATTTTGTTCTGAAGGTCATATTTCTTGGCGAAGGGGAGACTCTGTCGGAATCTGGAGGAGAAAATCCATATGATGGTATAACTCTCTTTGTACCTATTTCATGATTAATATAAGTGAAGTTTCCTTTCCGTTTAATTCATGTTTATGATAAATTGTTGATGTTATTTTTCTTCAGCTGATGATCCTCTAAGGAAGTCCATTTGTGTGCTTTTATTGGTAGTGATTTTTTGTAGGATTCAAATCTATTGTGGAGAATGGGATATCTTGATTGGAGCATGAATTCTTTGCATCAGATCCATCACTCACCATAAACTTGCATGGATCTCAGGTACCAAACTCAAACCCTAGATAAGGAACTCTATGCATGGATGATTGATATGCTTGTTTGGTTTGGAGATCTATTGTTTTTTAACTTATCTCCATAGACTTATCTTGATATATTGTAACTTGAAAAGTTTACTTGGGTGTATTTTTGTTTGTTTGTTTCATATTCACATTTTTTCACTCAAGTTCAATCTTTTCTAGTCTTTCGTTCTTTTAGAGTTTGGTTTTGACCATGTAGAGTGTTTCCTGTCATTGAGACATTATGCTACAACCCTTGCTTGTTTGCATTGCCTCCCTCTTTCCAACTTTTGGGTTTTCTTATTGTTTGCTTGAGAGTGATTGTTTGGCATTGATTCCAAGTTTTGACACTTTTTTGAGTGCTTTTCATTCTATCTTGGGGATCTTTTGACCTCTTTTCGGATTTTGTTTCTTGAATAGTCTTTTGTGTCTAGATTTTTACAAATATGGGGATTGCATTTTAGGATAAGTGGGAGGTACATTTGGTAGGCATTTGTTTGATTTTGAAAAGTGAGAAAGACTCTTACCCTACTATAGTTATCCTTCATCAAATTGAAAATATATTTTTTCATATAGTTGCATTAGGGTGTTACTAACAAGATTCCATCACACCATTTGTGTTTCATGCCACTTTCCAACTGAGTAAATTATAGCCACTAAAATAAACGCTCTAATAAAATTCATTACACTCGTATTTTATTTTTTCTAGTAGCACACAAACATTAGCTTAGGCTAGGGTTTTGGAGCTAGGTGTGTGAGTTGGAATCTAGCCCTTCCAACTCTATAGAGGGCTCTTTATGTATGATTTTTAATTTTAATGTTTATATTTTAGGCTAGGTATGAAAGGACAAGAAATATTTTTTAAATTTTTGGTTGTAAAATGGAAGAGAAGTCCATTAGGAATGGAGTCATAAGGTCTTCAGTAACTAATTAAAATAAACAGAGGAGCAGAAAACTGGGTGAGGTAGTCAAACTCTTGGATCTCGTAGAGTTATTGTGGTGTGAATGAGATGAAAAATAATTAAGTTCAATTAAATATAGAGCATACACAAATGAATTCTATACTTAAGATCAAAAAGAAAAAATTGATATTGTTTAACAAGCCATAGAAGAGTATTGAAAGTAATTTCGACCCCTAATCTTCTTGTAAAAAATTTAAGAAGGAAAACATTCATGTGAAACTTGAAAGGAAACATATTCACAAAGAGGGAAACATCACAACTTTTTTGACACAAGAATCTTGAAATCAAACTGCCTCTGGATTACTAAATTTATTACTTCAAAAAAAAATATTTGACTGCTTACAATCCGAGAAAAATATTTACTTCTTGCATAATCCAACCCTTACTAAGTCTTTTTACAAAATATTTATAGAGTTGGTCTTAAATAGATTCAAGCTTCAAATAAAATTTATTATAAAACAATATCTACTAAAAACATGCAAATATTTCCAAAATAGAACTAAGTAATAGGAAATATAGACTATTTCTTATTTTTTGTTCAGATTCTGAGGTGAACTGTTGGTGACAGTAGCTACTTTTTCTCTTCTTATGTCCATCAGTTGCCAAAACTATAGGATTTATGCTTATCTTTATTCAACCAACTCTAGTAACTTATCCCATCGATCTTCACTTGGAATTACAAAGTTTACCATTTTCCTGAATCTCTCATATAGTTTTGTGTATGTCTCAAAAGTTGTCTTGCTCAAAAATAGATGATGGATTTCATGCCAAATAAAGAGATCATGTTGTAGGCCCTCCATGGAAGCTTCTCCACTTATATTTTGTATGAATTTAGAAAAATTAGATGCATCTGTAGCAATATTACATAATTGATCTTGATATTTTTCTAATGGAATCAATTTTCCATTAGAAGATCTTAAGGTTGGGATCTCTTTCTCTTGCAATACATTAAACTTTATGTTGAATCTTTTTACCTATAACTCTAATTATTTGCACTTATTTTCTAATTTCACCATAAGATTTTTCTTTTTCAACACTCTTTGACTTCCATCACTGCATATGTTCTATCTTGAATGTTGAACTCTTCAAGCTCATCTTTAGTTTTGGAATTATTTTTATAATCCCAAGTGCTTCTGTTGGTCTATGCTCAATTTCAACTTTTGTCTTCTCAATTACTGCCTTAACATTTTGCACCAGCTCTTCTTGTTCAAAAATGATCTGAATAGATAGCCATAATTTTGTAATATTTGCATTAATATTGTGCCAAATGTTGCACTTGGATTTTGCTAAAATTTGAGTTGTAAGGGATTGATCCTCATAATTTTGAGTTTCCTAAATTAATTTAAAATTATTTTGTACCTCTACAAGATATGCATTGTCTGCTTTAATCTTGCTTTCCTCTATATTCGTGAGTGCTACTATTAACTTCTACTTCTCCTTATTCGTTAATGATAATTCTCCTAAAACTCGGGCTAGCTTGTCAGAAGAATCTAATATTGATGCTTATGTTGTTTGTTGTGCTTCCTATTGTGTTGATATACCTTCTTATTCCAATTGTTCCTTTTCCTTGAATAGTGCTTCCATATCCTATTCCATCTTTTGGATTTGAACATTATTTTCAACTACTATTTTGAACATCTTTTCTTTTTCCATTTCCAAACTAGTTACTTCTTTAGCCTAAGGGTGATCTGTTGTTGGAAACTTAAGTTTTTTTCGAGGGATTGAATATTTGTATTCTTGCTCTTAATTATCTCCTCAACTACCTTGACACCAATAGGATCATATCCTAGTTTGATAATTAAATATTTTAAAGTTTTAATTCTATTGTCTTTGGCCATAGAAGACATCCTTTCTCTCTTCAATTGTTAGTGCATATTATTTACAGATGTTTGTAACTTGGAGGCGGCCATGGCTGAACTAGTCAGTGTTGAGTAAATCATTTCACATGCTTGCTTTTGCAACTCTATTTGATTGATTACATGAACCTTTTTGGTATCAACAAAAAATATTGAGGCCTTGTAATCTTCTGCACTTATAGGGGCTGGAACTATAAGTTCCAAAAAGGCCATTTGGAACTGCCCCATTTTTATGTCAAATGCAGATAACAGTCTATGTTGGGTTGTGGCAATTTTTTTCCAAAACTATGAATATGTTGAAGCCTTCAAAGCTTTATTTTTCAATTTCATATCCTCGTATCTTACAATAATACTCTATTGTACTGGAATCTGAGATGTAGAAGAGATAAGAGACTGAGTTGTCTCCTCTATATATGGAAAATAAGTGGTAGGATTACCTGTAAAAACCATTATACTTTTCTCCTGTGAATCCTTTTCTTTTGAGGATTTTTCTTCAATATTTATTACTTGAGGATCATTCTTAGTAGTGGTCTTTGAATCCTTCTTCCTCCCATTGAAGACAAGGAAGTATGCCTTCTAAGCTTCTGAATCTATAGGAGACATACTCTCATTCGACCTGTTGATTTCTTTGTCTTTTGGAATACGAGTTTGCAGAGATGATTGACTGAATATCTGCTCTTGAGCCTCCTGTAATGTGTTCTGTATCCACTGCTCCTAATTAGCATACTTCTCTATCTATGGCCTAGGTGTATGTTCATATAGAGTAGACTTTTACTCAAATCTCAACTTTGAAACTATCCCTAATGGACCATAAGACCAAGTGAAGCTCGGTTTAAATTTCATTTGTTTTAATATTTCCTCCACTTCATTTGTTGTTGCTTTGGTATTTACAATATATGGCCCAACATTTGCCTTCAATTTAAATTGTTCCCTCTTTTTATTTAACAAAAAGTACAATTCATCCATATTTAACATCTGTCTAGCATATTCAAGGGTAGAGACTCTCACTGGCACAAACACTGATAATCTATAGGGAGGAAGTTCACACCCATAGATTCTAATTTTTGTATAATTCTGGTACCAATCTCCAACTTTTGACATCTTTGATAGATGCAAAACCTTCTTGATCTCTAGTGAAATCCTTGGTATAGCATCATTACTAAGTAGACACAAGGATGTATGTAGAAACTTATCCACAAAATCAATGAATGAATAATCCTCTAAGTTTCTTTTAACTAAATAAATCTAAGGAATGAATGATAATGGGGTACCCTGATCATCCATCTTCTATAATTGGAACTTGAAATTGTTTGCCTCATAAAATAGCATGAGATATACTAAAAGGGATTGGTTTTTGAACACACCTTCGGCTTTAAACTTGAGAAACTGTTCATGTAGAACATCTGATAAGAATTGACTATAATTGAAAAGAATTGAAGACTTCTGACGAACTAAAAATACTAATAAAAACCCTAAAACTACCTCATATACCCATTGCTCTGTATGATAATATAATAAACAAGTAACCATGGAAATGACTTGTCTTGACATCTTTGGGAAAATAGAAGCAACGTATGGGGGATTTGTTCTAGGAAATCCAAAATTCTTTGGCAGAAAGCATTCAAAAATATGGGCTCGTTAGGGGAAGGTAATATTTTTATATATCTCCATGGGTGAATTAGTGGAAAATGTGTGTAGAGAGGCCTGAATATTTATCTAAATAGCTTGGGAAATGCTTTTTGGGGAAATTGAAAACAAGACTTCATTGTTTTAAGTGATTATTGCTTTCTGGTTGGGGAGATACCTGAGATGACATCAGGTAGATAATTATGGGAAAACATGAGTTTGGGGAAAGGTAAATTAAGGGAGAATTGATTCCCAGATATTTAAATCATCACTATGGTCTAAATAATTTTGTTTTTCCCAATTATGGGGCTCATACAGGTCAAACTCAAATTTTGTTTCTGTTATTTTGTACTGGGTATCAATTAAAGGAATCTTATCTAAATGAGGGACAAGGGGCACCATAGGATTCTCATCGGGCATCTTTCCCTTCCCTTTATGTGAAGAAATCTTAATTTCAATGGTAGAATCGGGGAAACAGAGTTACCTAGTTGTAGTAAACTAGTTAACTGAAATTTAGCAAAGGAGATCGATTTGGAGAGAACATTGGTAGGCTTTACAGATGCTTCAAGCTAAACTTGCATAAATCAAAAAATTGTTGAAAGGGAAATCTGCAGGTCGAGGTGGGATTTTTAGAACAGAATATGAGAGTGTTTGATGGGGTTGTTACCGTTTTTGGAGTGAGGCATTAGTGGGAAATGCATAAGTTCACGGGAGAAATTTACTATCCAAATTTTACATGACTATTGGTGGGTGATTTGAATGGTAACGATCATATGAGGTGGAGGGTAGGTGACATGGATGGATGGGTGAGTGACAAATGGCATGGGCGGATGGCGTGGGAATGAAGGGGCGAAGGGAAGGGTGAGATGGTGGTTTCCGGGGGGGCTAGGAG
>APFE030616777.1:109503-126435 GCA_000404065.3 Pinus taeda | reverse complement strand
CATGACATGCAAGCAGATATAACCAAGTTCCAGAATAGGTTCACAGCACTGCAAGACAAAGGGCTCCCCAGTCTAGAAGAATCAGGAAAGCTCCTCTCTTATGAGAAGTATATCAAAAGACTAAGCACCTTTTCAACCATGCAGACTTCTGAGGCTTCTGGGTCATCTACAACAGGCCCATTAACAGGACAAGCTCTATTTAATAAATTAGAAAATTTGTTCTTTATTAAAAATGAAGTGGCACATTTATTTGATAAACCTCCCGATTTTTATAAATATACTGAAGCTGATGAGACCGTTGGATTAATTTTGAAACATCAGCTTCCTCACCCAGATAATTGGCAGGACTTAGTAAAATTACTTTTGAATCAGGGGTGAAAAGGAAAACAAGTTTTGTAGCAACACAGTTAATACTGCACTTACAGGTGGACAAAGCCACTACAGAAAGTATAAAGGCAGTGAGCCAGCTCAGTACAGGTAGTCAACATCAACAACGACATCAGCAGGTACAGAGGGCAGATTCAAGAAAGATACAGAGAATCAGAGACAGAAAGGCACTTTAATGCTTCATTCATGAAGAGCAGCGCAGATTAAAGTCCGCAGTATTCAAAGGGCAAAAAACCATTCTGACAGCATTTAAAAGCTTTTACTATCATTTACACTTGCAATAACTTCTCATCTACTTTATCTATACAGGTGTAACAGATATTTCTTCCTCAGATGACCTAATTCCTGAGATATTTTGTAAACAAATTGTATATATTCCCCCTCGCGTTTTTTGAGAGAGGTTGGACTCCGGATGTAAGTTTTTTTCTTTCCTGAGATATTCTCTGCTACTCTGATATTGTAAATTCCACAGACAGTTTAATACAAAGGCAGTGGGATTTCTTCAATGAGGTGTTTTTCTCCTGGTCTCTTGGTGATGTGTGGCTTGAAGTTGCAGGATTCCTGTTCATTACATGACTCAATAAGTTTTCTAATGGCTCAGTATGTTATGAATGTTTCCCGTTATTCCATATGTTGTTCATATTCCTGTCTCTCATGTTTTCTCTGTGTTTAAAACTCTAGACAGTAAAGAAAAAGGATAGCTCCAGGATTTAGTTATTCACTACCCTGAGCTCAATCTGAACTGCCTCGTATGTTTTCTTCCTCGTATGTTTTCTTCTTCTAAAAGTGTTTAGAGGGTAATTCTTGAATGCTACCTTTAAACCATCTCCTTACTGTGCATTGTTGTTTTTAAGAATTCAAGTGATTGCTCTTAGATGACATGCCTTTTCCACAAATATACAACCCAAAGTAACGAAATCTTCATTGCTCATTACTAGTTGTATATGCATCACAATCAAAATTTCACAGTTTGTTCCATAAAATGCACACAGGCCCTATAGCTTTTCCCCCTCACCTGAATCAAGATTTCAAGAGAAACACTCCTAGACCCCATTGCCCAATGGATTAATCATCTGTTGATATATTTCAGAAGAAACAGGAGCATCCTCCCAACCAAATACACAAAAACAACCCAAAAACTCAACTTACAACTAGCCTAAGATCCTCACTGAAAGCAGTGATAAACCCAATAGAGAGAGCCCTCTCTGACTGGCACTGGGCTAGAAGCTGACAGCCAAAGTTTGGTTAGTGGTTACCCGGCCGATCTCTTGGGAGTCAAAGAGGACAACCTGGTGTTACACAATCCTTTCAAATAAATGAATCTTAGAGAAGTGGATCTTTTGTTAAGCATTGATTAAATAATTATTTTAGTTGATATAGAAACTTTAATTCACTATTGAGAGGTACCATGGTGAACCCCTATGGTAGAAACCACGAGCTTTCCTTTATTTAGAATGATATTATGCGAGACTTGGTTATGCATTTGACCACGTAGAGGCCTAGGTTATGTATTTGACCAGGTAGAGGCCTATAAATAAACACAAGGATTTTAACTCTATTCCCAAAAAGTGGAAAAAGGTTATTTTTCAATATTGAATTGTCTCACTTCATCAAAAACTTGCAGTCTTTTAAATTAAAATAAATTTAATAACCTAAATAACTTATAAATTTTTAAATATTCAAAAATGTAAAAATTAAAGATATTCATGTAATTGAATTTATTTATTTTATTGAATTTTTATTTAAAATAAATAAATATATAAACTAAAATAAATTTATATATAATAGCTATAATTTTAATATTAAAAACTCTGATTTCCTCTTCATGTAGGAAAAGAGCTTCCAAGTTGCCTATCATATTTAATGAATCCATACATACTTCCATGGTGGTGCACTTCAGAATATAAGTATTTAATTATTTAAGAACTATAAAAGTTTTATTTATTTAATGTTGTAGATAGAACCAAGTGGGCAATTCCCATTCAAAATTAAATAACCACACTAGAAACATTAACTCTCCATATGAAATACGTTTCAAGTTAACTGTGAAAATGTCAAAAGGACAATTGAAATTTGAAAGCTATTCCCAAATTACATCCCTGGAAGCATGATATGACACACCCTGATAATTTATTTAGATGGATGGGAATTAATAAACGAGCATTCACAATGGATGAGAAAATTCAACAGGCATAGTGCACTTTACCAAGATGGCAGAGAAGGATGGAAAGAGAATTGTATAAGTGGACTTATAAGAGAATGGCCCATGTGCTACAAAGCCTTGATAACAAGTTCAACGACTATAGTAGCGATGCAAACAAGACTTAAGGTAATGGTGTGGAAAGCCATCATGAATACTCTTTTTTTTTTCCAGTTTTTAATAGTACCTTTGTCATGTCTCCCCCTTATTACATTAATCATTTAACTAGATTAAATATATCTATATAAGTATAAAAAAATGAAACAAATGGAACTTTGAGCTTGGTAATTTAAATTACTTCCTCGGCAATATTATTACTTGGAATAAGGACAGAGATCACAATCATACTGTTCATTCTATACCCTGATATTTTTTTGTTACAACTGTTGTAAATATAACCCATGCTTTATGGAACACATATCCCTATGCACTGTACCTATTATTAAATACCAAAGACTGTCCTATGTGATGAATTTAATTATAACCAAAGCTTATTTATCTCTGGACCATTCAATTTGTAATCTTAACATTCACACCGGCTCTGCCATGGCTTCGTGGCACGAGCAGGCTGTCCCTCCTTAGTTGGACACCTCGGGATTCCTACTCCCATCGACAGTGGTGTGCTCAACTCTTTGATCCAAGGGCTATGATCTCTTCGGCGGATTTACTCAGTCTAAATTGCTGGAAATTGGCTCATTCGATTCCCAAGCTCTTGGTGCATGTTCGAGCTCTGCTCCTCCTACCTCTGTCTGATTCTTCGTGTGTAGCAGGAACCCTGTCTCAGAGGGTTAGCCATGAAAACTGGGGCTATATTCTTAATGGTAAGTTGTCGAATTTCTCCCCAAATCAAACTCTGTGCTACAATTCTCTTTAATCTGTTGTTTTCCTTTTTTTTTTTTTTCTCTTAAACTCCAAATTTCGTGATACTAATTGCTCACTTATCTTCTGTTGTCAGGGTTTGGTGGGTTCCAGTACAAGAATTCCTCTGCTATCAACCCTTGTGGTTTTCGGCTTATTCTGGTAGTCACCGGTGCGCAAGTCTTCCGAGTAAGCAATGGACCGAGGTGTTTCATATTTTGGCATATGTAAGGTTTTTGCATCCATAGAGTTCCTTCAGCTCCGCTTCAATGGATGCTAAGGGTGTTATCATTCGGTTTGTTTATGGCTGCTCGGAGGGATGGCACCTCTAATGCCTCACGATACCCTCTCAAGGCTTCCTCACAGACCTGCTATTCAGGTTGGTCTCTGGACTGTAGTGTTGTAATTATGTTATTTTGGCCGAGAGCCTCGTAATTTCTTGCTGGCAGATTATTTTGTATTTTAATCTCCTTTCTGGGCACCTGTTCGAGCTCTGCTCCTCTTACCTCTGTCCGATTCTTCGTGTGTAGTAGGAACCCTGTCTCAGAGGGTGAGCCATGAAAACTGGGGCTATCTTCTTAATGGTAAGCTGTCGAATTTCTCCCCAAATCAGACTCTGTGCTACATTTCTCTTTAATCTGTTGTTTTCCTTTTTTTTTTTTCTCTTCAACTCCGGATTTCGTGATACTAATTGCTTACTTATCTTCAGTTCTTAGGGTTTGGTGGGTTCGAGTACAAGAATTCCTCTGCTATCAACCCTTGTGGTTTTTGGCTTATTCTGGTAGTCACTTGTGTGCAAGTCTTCCGGGTAAGCAATGGACCGAGGTGTTTCATATTTTGGCATATGTAAGGTTTTTGCATCCATAGAGTTCCTTGAGCTCCACTTCGGTGGATGCTAAGGGTGCTATCGTTCGGTTTGTTTATGGATGCTCGGAGGGATGGCACCTCTAATGCCTCATGATACCCTCTCGAGGCTTCCTCACAGACCTGCTATTCAGGTTGCTCTCTGGACTGTAGTGTTGTAATTATGTTATTTTGGTCGAAAGCCTTGTAATTTCTTGCCGGTAGATTATTATGTATTTTAATCTCCTTTCGAGGCACCTGCTCGAGCTCTGCTCCTCCTACCTCTATTTGATTCTTCGTGTGTAGCAGGAACCTTGTCTCAGAGGGTCAGCCATGAAAATTGGGGCTATCTTCTTAACGGTAAGCTGTCAAATTTCTCCCCAAATCAGACTCTGTGCTACAATTCTCTTTAATATGTTGTTTTCCTTTCTTTTTTTTTCTCTCTTCAACTCCGGATTTCATGATACTAATTGCTTACTTATCTTCTGTTGTCAGGGTTTGGTGGGTTTGAGTACAAGAATTCCTTTGCTATCAACCCTTGTGGTTTTCGTCTTATTCTGGCAGTCACCAGTGCGCAAGTCTTTTAGGTAAGCAATGGACCGAGGTGTTTCATATTTTGGCATATGTAAGGTTTTTGCATCCATAGAGTTCCTTGAGCTCCGCTTCGGTAGATGCTAAGGGTGCTATCGTTCGGTTTGTTTATCGCTGCTAAGATGGATGGCACCTCTAATGCCTCATGATACCCTCTCGAGGCTTCCTCGCAGACTTGTTATTCAGGTTGGTCTCTGGACTGTAGTGTTGTAATTATGTTATTTTGGCTGAGAGCCTTGTCATTTCTTACCGGCAAATTATTGTGTATTTTAATCTCCTTTCCGAAAGAAAACATGTTAAGTGGCCACGACCCTTATAAGCTCCCAGGTTATGCTGTACCTTGTTTTTTGAAGCCTCCCTTGAGTCGAGGCCCTTATTGACATTCTGTATAAGTTATCTGGTTTTATAATGAATTTTTGTATGGGAGTCGTGGTCATTTA
Organism: Pinus taeda; assembly: GCA_000404065.3. Lineage (NCBI taxonomy): Eukaryota > Viridiplantae > Streptophyta > Pinopsida > Pinales > Pinaceae > Pinus > Pinus taeda. The sequence goes on along the minus strand of APFE030616777.1, from coordinate 121,116 downwards.
AGGCTATATTCGCAGATATGCTATCAATTTATCTATGGGTTCTTGATGTCATACTTGTTATCTTGTTTTCTTCTATGAAAGGTATATTTCAGAATTTACGCACAGATTGCATTCTCTACTAATTAATTTGACATGCACAGACTTCTCTTGATTCTGTGTGTATGCTACTGTTCTTGACTTATTCAGTGTAGATTATCTTGATTTCCTTCTGCTGTAAAATTTTGTGTTCCGTTAAGCAACTAAAATCGTTTCGCTTATGACGACAAGTTCACTGTTTGAAGGTTATTTTTCTTTTACTGCTATTGGGTTTATAAGTTAAAGAAGTGGGTAGGGTTTATTGCTTATGGACAAAGCTTTTGCTCTTTTATTACCTGCTTAATAGCGCTCGACTTTATCTAGCGAATTTTATTGGATTAAGTCCTTGTTAGAGTTTCCCTCCCTAAGCGCCACTCCTGCTTAAGCCCAGAAGTTTCTTTAGGTTTTTCTTTTGGAAACTAGGTTGCTAATTAATTTCAGTAGAAATACTACAAGTTTAGCCGAAGTTTGCTTCATTTTTGTGGGTTCACCAATCTACGGCTTAGTTCGTTTCTCACACATTAAGTTATTTCTTCTTCACACTGATTCACATAAGTGTCCCAGAGGCATCCTGCCATTCCTTTTACCGTAGTGGTAAAGCTGAGAAGCCTCCCCATCAATTGTCATCTTTGACAAACCGAAATCGCCCAATATTCTGTTCAAATTGCGGTATAAAAAGAATGTTGGCAGTCTTGACATCCCTGTGGATTATCTTTGGAGTGGAACCCATGTGCAAGTATTCCAATCCCGTAGGTGGATCACAAGAAAACATGGTCAGCGTTTATATCATGAAAACTAATGTGTAGTATTATTGTGAGAAAGACATACCCTGGCCTACGTCTATTAGTTCGGAACATTGTGCATTAGGAGCCCCAAAACAAAAGAATTAGAACCAAATTTGTGATGGTTAAGTTGCTTAAAGGGCTTATATTTCTTTGAGAAACGTACCATAAAGGCGGTCTTTGCTGCACAGACAATTTTAGTGTCAAGCTCTCCTTGGCCACCACCACGACCATGATTTATCTATATAACCTGTATAAAAACATTCTCGGCTGCTTTTTCCCTGTCGTCAAACAACCTTCCCTTATTGTAAGTAAAGAAGGAGGCTCGCCACACCTGATTTTCCATTGCCACAACGCACTAATCAGTTATGCTGACCAGTGCGCAAACCCTTTCCGCAACTAATTAACTAATTTTGTAACCATTTTGTAACTATTCTAATCGAAAGGCTGAAACTTTTGCAATCGTCTAACATATAATCCTATGGTTTACAAGAATGACAGGTGGGCAGAGAGAGGAGTTGATTTTAGAGGGAAACACCTTACAGCGTAAATATGTGACATTCCCAATTATAGAATAAATTGGTTAGTGTAAACTTTATTTTAAGAGTTGTAGTTAGCTCTTAGTTGTCATAAATATGTGACATTCCCTATTATAGAATAAATTGGTTAGTGTAAACTTTATTTTAAGAGTTGTAGTTAGTTCTTAGTTTTAGTTGTGATTGAGATATTTTCTCAAGTATCTAAATTGAAGATTGAGTGGATAAGATAGTGAATCTATCTTAAATCTAATTTTATGTATAAATATATAATATTGTGTGATAATAAAAATAAATAATGATTTATAATTGAATAAACTTAATGTGGGGACAGATTCTTGGTGCACAAAGGAAGGAAGGTCACGTGTTCAAATCTCAAATGGCGGCTCATGGTAAGTCTAATGACAAAAAGTAGTTTGTTTCGCAAAGCTCGAAGGTCGGAAGCCAGTTCCCTATGGGAAGTATTGCCAGGTTTTTGAAGGTCTAGTTCCTTAAGGGAAGTATTGCCAGGTTTTTAAAGGTCTAAAAATATGCTAATGGCATAGGAAGGGGCACTCCAATTTATCTTGCAGCTCCACATAAATATCTTTTTTCCGACCTTCAAACTTGTAGGACTCGAATTCCATTCGAAAACTCTTTCATGCCCTACGATAGATTCAAATTCTTTGGCCATGCCATAAATAACTTTATCTTCAAGACCTACAACGTCACTTAGAGTTCTGACGTTAATTTCTATAGCCATCTCAATACGATTTTTAGTAGTTTGATGACAACAAACTCTAACAACAATTACGAGTTTCGACTCACAATTGTCGGGGACTTCCCCACTTATGACATCTATGCAAGAGCTAGGAGAAGACATGGCATGGCCATCGTAAGGAAGGATGCCCACAAAATGTTTGTTGAACATCCTGAAAAAAACACCTACCAAGGAAATGAAAAATGTGAGAAAGTATGAAATGTGTTTTACAAAATTCATGAGTTAGATGGGGAAGAAATTGAGGACAATTCTCTCCAAAAATTCTCAATTTTTGTCCAATCTTTGTCTGGAAAACCCTCTGCATCATGGTCAATGAAGCTGACAGGGTATTCATACTCATAGACAAAATTAAAGAGTTGACAAGAATTCAAGTTGGTTCATTGAGGCTCCTTTACTTAAGATGGATCAGGGACTCAAAGATTATGGCATTGCGAAGGATGCCTCTATCTCTTTTGTCACGTGCTTGAATGGCAGTGCCAGGGGCGGTGGGGCATCTTCAACATCAAAGCCTCTTTCCTTCAAATATGGCCTCAAGTTAGGATCGAGCTCTCAATAAGCCCATGCAACACCTATCTCGTTCCAGGTGGACAAAAATGAGGATGTTCCATTGTAGAATTTCCCACTGTAGATCAACAAATTATGCAATATACTAAAGCAAAATACAAGATCTACTTCTACAACAAACTTTGCGGAAGCTTAATAGAATATGAGCAAGATCAATTAGAACACATATAACTAAGAATGAGAAATCAATCACACATAACACAGAAGAAATAACCCAGGGAAAGCCTCAACCTAAAACCCCAGTCTCTGTATTATCATACAAGTGGAAATATGTTCAAGTTACAAAAAGAATCAGCTCTCAAGCTATCCTGCTCTCTCTGCAATCAAACAATACAGCTCACAGATTAAGTAGACACAAGATATATCTTTCCTTAGCCCTCCAAGCCTCCTATTTCCTTGTGCAGTTTTTCTTGGGGTCTAGTGATGCCACATGTGTGAATTGGCCTCATCACACACAAAAACTGAAGAAGTACCGGTGCAATATTCAAGGATAGAATTCCTTCTGCATGCAAGAGATATTCACAATGGAATATTCCTGCAATTGATAGTACATTGTCCCTCCATCTAATCTCAACTGGGTCTCTGTCTACACTGACATGCATGAGTTATTTATGAGAGAATATTCAGTTATCTTAAGTGAAGCAGTTACATGCATGCATACATTAGCTAACTGAACTCACAATTAGTTCAACAATCTGTTTAATTAATCTATCTGGAATTGACTCAGTTAACTAAGCCAACTAATTACAACTCAATATTACAACTCATCCTTATCTCTTTAACTGATGTATAAATTCTTCAATCAATGGAGAAAATGTTGCATGCCCCCACATAGACTTCATGTTTGATTTTCTACAACTAATTAACTCATGGTGAATTAATTAATTATTTTACAAACATCTACTAAGATCAAATTCTAATTTTTTACTTCTCTATTTTAGTTCAGGGATTAACTAAAATAGGAAGGTATCCCGAAATGCTATTTATATCAGTACTAAATTTAGCACTTCTATGTTTAGCATTTCTTGTTGCTATTTTCAACACTTCCTCTCAACAAGAAAGGGATTATCAGTAACTCCAATCCTGTCTCTGTGGAACTCGAACTTGCATTTTGACAATGCCTTTGTCAAAATACCTGCATCCTGTTCCTTGGTCGAAACATACCACAACAACATGATCCTCTTGACCACACAGTTTCGAAGATGGTGATACCGGATATCAATGTGCTTGGACCTGTTATGAAAAACTGGATTCTCAGAGAGTTTGATACAACTCTGATTATCGCAGTGGATCGCAGTTGGATCCATCCTCTGACCAAACAATCCCACTAGAATCTTCCACATCCAAATGGCCTCACATGTAGCCTGACTAGCAGCCATGTATTCAGCCTCTGTTGAGCTAAGTGCAACTGACCTCTGTTTCCTATTGTACCAGGAAACTGCAGTTGAACCAAGGTTGAAGATTCCTCCAGAAGTGATTTTCTTATCTGATGGACTCCCTGCCCAATTCGCATCTGTGAAGCCTTGAAGCTTCACTCCCTCTATCTGTCTGTACCACAATCCAAACTGAGATGTGCCTCTGAGGTATCTCAGTGCATGCTTCACTGCCTTCCAAAACAACTTGGTAGGTTGAACTATAGCTTGAATCAGCTGGTTCACCGCAAAGCATAAGTCGGGTCATGTGTTCAGCAGATACATAAGTGAACCCACTAGCTGCCAATAAATAGTAGCAGCTACTGCTTCACCTGAAGTAGCATCCTCCTTCCTTCAGTTCCCAGCTAGAGGAGTCTGCATGGGCTTGCAATTCTCCATGTGAAAGCGCCTAAGTATCTCATTAGCATACTTGCCTTGAGACACAAATACTTCACCATCTTTCTGCCACACCTCCATGCCTAGAAAGTAATGCATATGACCCATGTCTTTCATTTCAAACTCTATTGCAAAGTCCTCCTTTCAAGACTGTATCAGCTGATCATCACCTGTCAAAATCAGATCATTGACATAAAGAACAATGATCAATGGCTTACCTTCTACCATGATGTGGTAAAGGTTCACATCTGCTTCACTCTTGGTGAAGCCCAACCCAGTGAAATTGCTGTCGATCTTGGTGTACCAAGCACGGGGTGCTTGATTCAGCCCATACAAAGCCCTCTTGAGTCGGCACACATGCGACTCATGATTGAAGGTCTCGAAACCCTCTGGCTGCTCAACGTACACCTCCTCCTCAATCTTCCCATTGAGGAATGTTGTCTTCACATCCATTTGATGGATCTTCCAACCCATCTGAGCTGATAGTGCCAACATCGATCTGATAGATGAGTACCTTGCTACAGGAGCAAAGGTCTCATCGTAGTCGATCCCCTCGACCTGTGAGAAACCACAGGCAACAAACCTTGCCTTATGTTTCTCAACATTGCCATCAGCTGCCTGCTTTACCTTGTAAATCCATCTGGAACTCACCATTGACTTTCCCTAAGGTCTTGGGACAACATCCCATACACTGTTCTGAATGATAGAGTCGTACTCCTCTACCATTGCATCAACCCAGACTGGTTGCTGCACTGCCTCCTTGAATGAAGAAGGTTCAGTATCTACACACTCCCCAACTAGGGCCATGTACCTAGTGTACCGCTCGGGCAACCTCCTCTGTCTGCACTGAGAAGATGGCTGTCCCACATTCTCCTGCGCATCCAACATCAACCTGTCAGCTTCCCTTGAGTGTTTCCACCCATCTCTAGAAGTCTCAGCATGAGTGGATGCATCCACTCCTAGATCCTTTGCATGTGACTACTCCGCATCAATCTGAGGCTCCTCCTACTTAGGAACTAAAAGTTCCTCCTCTGCATGCAACTTAAGCTCCCTCTCAAGTGATAATTGTGTGGCTTTCTTCTCATTGAACTTCAGATCCATGCGTATGATCCAGGTGGATATTGGTGGCCACCTGCCAAGTCCACATGGACCCCCACCATTGTCTTTCTCAGCATTTTTAGTTTCCTTAATTGTAGCACAACTTACTATTTTTAGCAGTTTTTCGGGTCTTGAACTTCAGAGCCGTTTTGAGGCCCTAAACGACGTTTTTTGGGATCCCAGGGGCAACACGGTCCATGGAACATGGACCGGTGTTGCCGTTCCAACAATGATAGTGCTCGAATAGATCTTTCTAATGAGCTATTGTACGCGTCAAACGGAGATCATATGCTAAAGTTACGACCCCGGGAAGTTGATGTACCAACTTCCCCCCAAACGGGGCCCACAGTTTGGCGTTTCATCTCCTAGGGTTAGGTTTTGGAATGTTAAGGGTTTTTCATTGTTTCTCAACAATAAATAGGCCTTCGAGCCTCATTGTAAGTCAGTTCAGAGGCATGTAGCCAACACATCTCTTCTCAGAGATAGCTACCATCGCCCTAGCTAGTTTATTTCCATTTCTGATTGTAAGCATATTTCAGTATTTTCCATTAATGAAATGAAGTATTATTTCCGCTGCATATTTGTGTATATGGTTATCTCTGTAATTTGTTGCGTTCCTGTTTAAATCCGGATCAGCGTACCACTGTCCTTTGACTGGTAGGCAGGTATCCGTGTACCCCACAAGTATTCCCAACTCAGCTATTGGATCCAGCTTCTTCCAGGCATCTTTGGTCACATGACAGTAAATAGATGATCCAAAGATTCGGAAATGACTCACATCTGGTTGCTTCTTGGAAAAGGCCTCAATAAGTGTCTTCATTCCCAGTATATGGTGTAGGCTTCTGTTCTGCAAGTATACTGTTGTATTTCATACCTCGGCCCACAAATGCAGTGGTAGGCTTTGGTCATGCAACATCGCTTGAGCTTCTCCCACAATTGATATGTTCTTCCTTTCGGCCACCCCATTCTGCTATGGGTTATGGGGTTCCGTTAATTCCTGTTTAATCCTTTCTGCAGCATAGAAGTCTTTAAACTGTTGGGAGACATACTCTCCACCATTGTCGCTACACAAGGATTTTATTTTCTTTCCAGATTCTTTCTACGTCAAGGCTTTAAACTTACAAAAACTCAAGAAGGTCTGATCCTTCTTTTGCATAAAGTAGATCCATCATCTACGAGAAAAATCATCAATAAAAATAACATAGTACCTTTGTTTAGTGGTGGAGGCTGTAGAGAAAGGTCCACAAACATCTAAGTTAACTTGCTCTAGGATTGCTCCAGCTCTATTGTCTTGATCCAAAAAGGAAGATTTCGCATACTGACCCAAGGTAAAATCTTTGCATTTATTCGTCTACTCCAGTTTTCCCTTGGGAATTATGGTAGAAATCTGCTACATGATCTTCAGGGCCCCATGGTGCAAGTGGCCCAGTCTTCTATGCCATAGCTTGCCAACATCTTGGCTCTGCACCATCTCAGCTTTGGAACTCAATGCAGCACAGTCATCTACCTCCAACTTGTAGAGATTCTTTACTCAAATCCCAATTCGCTTTGTCTATCCAGTACCGATATGCCTCAGGAATACCTTTCCTTTACTAAAGACTACATCATAGCCTTTATCTTCTAGCATAGCAATGAACATACGATTCTTCTTCAGACCTGGTACATACTTTACATCAGTGAGGGTGAGGAGAGCTCCATGTTCCCTCTGAAACACAACCGTACCTTCACCTAAAACATGGTACTTTCCATCATCGCGCATCTTGATCCGCATATGGAGATCCTTCTCCTCTAAGGTGATGAAAATATTCTTGTCACCTGACATGTGGAATGAAGCTCCACTGTCCAGGTACCACACACATCCCACCATGGATGAAACCATGCATGCGATAAGAGAGAAATCCAACTCAAACTGTGAGCAGTGCCTCACCATTAGATCCCTTCGAGGAACCCTTCTTGGATTTCTTCTGTGGACAATTCGTAGAATAATGGCCCACTTCATGACAATGAAAGCATCGCACTTTCAATTTTTCAAACTTCTTCCCACCATTGAAAGAACCGGATTTGGGATGGGATGCCTTCCCTTTCCCTTTCCTTGCTTTACTTGATAAGGCTATATTTTCCTCATCATCTTGCTTCGATGAGGATCCATCTCTGGTGCTTCTTCTTATCTCCTCCTGCATCAGATATGACCAAAGTCATTCCCCATCTGGCAGTTTTTCTCTTCCATTAACCGAGTCTTGGTAGCTATGCCAGCTCTTAGGAAGACCGAGGAGTGCAAGACTCACCATGTTATCATCAGTAGTTGTGATCCCTACACTTCCAAGCTCATCCACGCAGGTGGTGAGCTTGTTCAGATATGTAGAGATCATGTCACCATTTTCACACTTGATTTTCCAAAGCTTGTCTTTTAGTGCCAGCTTTGTTAGGCCCCTATACTACTAGTGTAACCCCTTATTGTTATTAGTACAACCAACTTATTATATTGATGTACCCATGTAGTGCCCATATTGTTACTATTGTGCCCCATAGAAGCCCACTATTTTTATTATTGTGCCCTTACATTATTATTGTTATGTAGGCTCTGATTATGTTATGACCCCTTAGACTCCTATATATAGAGAGGAGGTCTTTTCATTTGAATCATCAAGAATTGTTCATTTATTTAATGTAGGAGGTTTCCCCCTCGAAGAGGCTGAATTCTAAGGCGTTGATCTATATTTTCTATCTTTTCTTGAGCTGGTTTCATAACATTTGGTATTAGAGCTTTGGATTCTAGGGTTTCGCTGCTCCAAACAGGCCATCGTGGTATTTTTGCTATAACTTTTTTTCGGCAACGTTTCAGAAGTTGAAACACAAACAAATTTGAGAAGACATCACTCTGAATCTTGGGTCTGAATTTCAGAGCTTTTCGTGCTATATTTGCGGCGATATGATATCAGGAAGTTGGTCTTTTCTCAGACTCCTGAATTACATTCCAAACAGGTGACCTCGGGAAAATCGTCATAACTTTCTCTTTGAGCATTGGATTGAAATTTCGTAAGAAGGTACAGAAAGAGGACGGACTGTAGTTTTTGTGTATATATTTTGCAGAGTCAAAGGTAGAAACAGTGACTCGTGGCACGTTGTACAAGTTCGCTCTACTGAATAAGTATATAATTAGGTCACTGTGGGAGATTTGGCATAACTCTTCATTGGAGAATCCAATTGAGGTCAGACTGGTGGCATTGGAAAGATGACACTAAGGGCTACTGTAAGTCGCAATTTTAGAACTGGATGATCTGAAATTATAGAGATACATCAAAGGAAATATCGAGCTCCTACAAAGTGAAAAAAGGTGTGTATATTTTTTTTAAATGTTTGCTTAAGCCTGGTTTGAAAAATTATTTTGAAGGAATTCAAAGGGCATAGTGAAGCATTATTATCAGTAATTGATGCCCTAAAGAAAGAAAATGGAAACACCTAGTAGCCGACCTGAAAGCTCTAGCATGACTCATGAAGAAGAGGAAGAAATGCAACATGATATATCAAAATTACGAGACCAAGTGCAACAAGTGTCACTTGCACAAAAGGAACAGAATCTAAGATGGATTGTTTAAAGAAAGGTGTAAAAGCTAAGATGAATGACGTGGAAGCTAAGATGGATGATTTGAAGATAGATTTGAAGACAGACATGGAAGAATTGAAGATAAATATGAATAAGTTGCTACAAGAGAGGGTCACTAAGGGTGAAAGGGTAGTAAAGGAAACTCATGATGAGAACAAAAGAAATGTTAATCATGATTCCATAGACTCTAATGTTGGATCGAAGACCACCATATTCCAAAAATCGATATGAGGAAGTTTGATGGCAAGGATCCCGCAACATGGATATTACAGATGGAGCAATTTTTCGATCTCAATAATGTGCAAAACACACAAAAGGTACGTATGGCAACTTTATATTTGGAACCAAATCAGTTTTTATGGTATCAATGGCTTTGCTTTCGTAAACAATTTATCACTTGGGCAATTTTTACGAAGAATTGATAGCACATTATGAGGATACAAAAAGCAACACTTTTTTTAGCCAATTGATAAGTCTCAAACAAAAGGGTTCAATAATGGAGCACATTGAGGAGTTCCAAAAATTGAACATAAGGGTAAAAAACATTCCAGAGGAGAATAGGATTGATTTTTTCATAGGGTCTTTAAAGGATAATATACATGATGTTCGCCTTTGGGAACCTGATTCATTAGAGAAGGCATTCAGGTTAGCAAGAAAAATGGAAAGCAAAATTATGGCAACCAGGAAGCATACCACTCACATCTATAAAGATGGAAGTGGTGTTGTTGCTAGTCTTCCACAACCTATAAGGTTGACACCACAACAATTGGAAGAAAAAAGAGCAAAAGGGCTTTGTTACAGTTGTGATAGCAAATACACTAAAGGTCATAAGTGCGATGAGAAGAAATTATTCTATATAGATTATGAAGAGGAAGAAGAAAAGGAGCAAGAAACATCAAAAGAAGAGGATATACTCCAGGAACAAAGCCTAGATGAAGAAAAAATGAATCCAACCATATCTTGTAATGCATTGGCAGGAATTACCACTCCTCAAACCATCAAGATAGAAGGACAAATCAAGAAGAAAAAGGTAATAGTGTTGATTGATTCAGGAAGTACCCACAATTTTATTCATTGTAAGGTAGCAAAAGAATTGAATTGCTTCATATATCCAGCACCGGAGTGTCAAGTGATGGTTGCAAATGGAGGAACGATAAATTGCACTGGAAAGTGCCATAATATCAAGCTATCCATGGGAAATATGCATTGACAAGCCCAATGCTTTCCATTCCAATGGGAGGCGCTGATGTTGTACTAGGAGTCCAATGGCTACAATCCTTGGGTACAATAGCTTTTAATTTTCAAGAACTTTTCATCAAATTTTCCATGGAAGAAAAGGAAGTTGAATTAAGGGTATTGCAGGGAAACTAGGAAAGATAACCAGCTCTAACGGTATGACAAAGCTTCTAAAAAAGGAAAAAAGAGGTGTAATTGCACAATTATGTTCACTAGATGTTGCCACATCGGAATCATCTATTTCTCCAAATCTCCAAAAAGTATTGGACAATCATTCCAAGGTATTTGAGACTCCCAAAGGTCTACCACCTATGCGTGATCATGATCATGCTATTCATCTGATTCCAGGAAGTGTTATCCAAACATCAAGCCATACAAATATCCCTATGCACAAAAGAGTAAAATTGAACCTATGGTTGCAGAAAAGCTAGAGGCTGATATAATTCAACCGAGTCAAAGTTCTTTCTCTGCTCCAATAATATTGGTGCACAACAAGGATGGATCATCGCGCATGTGTCTGGATTATAGGGAGCTCAACAAGCTCACTATTAAAGATAAGTTTCCCATTCTTGTCATTGAAGAATTATTGGATGAATTGCATGGATCAATTTACTTCACCAAGTTAGATCTTCGTTCAGGATATCATCAAATCAGAATGAAGATTGAAGACATTCCGAAAACAACATTTAGAAGTCATGAGGGTCATTATGAATTTTTGGTCATGCCTTTTGGCCTTACCAATGCACCTTCAACATTTCAAGGTTTGATGAATTCAATTTTCAAACCATTCCTTAGAAAATTTGTGTTAGTATTTTTTGATGATATACTAATCTACAACAAGTCCTAGAAGGATCATGTTGAACAACAGGGTGCTACAACTATTGGAGGAGAAACAATTATATGCAAAAAGATCCAAATGCTTCTTTGGAGTCCAAGAGGTGGAATATCTGGGTCATAATGTATCTCATGAAGGAGTTAAGGTAGACCCTAGCAAAATTAAAGCCATTAAGGAATGGAAAATCCCCACATCCATAAAGCATCTGCGAGGATTTCTCGGGTTGACAGGGTATTTATCGCAAGTTTGTTAAGAATTATGGAAGAATAACAGCACCTCTAACAACATTATTGAAGAAAGATGAATTTTCATGGA
>APFE030616777.1:62648-91878 GCA_000404065.3 Pinus taeda | reverse complement strand
AGGGCTTCAGCGTGCAGGGCCCCTCTGCCACTTCAGCCAATCAAATGATCACAAGACTATTTTCAGAAAGGTCTACTCATGTATTCAAATCAGCAACATATAAAACAGTGGGGTGATATAACTAGCAGCGTGTGGAAATTACATAACAGTTCAGAAATTCTATGCATCCAAAAGTCTCTTTACAACGTTCGAAAATGCATTATTTATAATGTAAAAGTTCTACAGTTAACTAATCAACTACTTAAGCTATTAAATGTGTGCCATAGACACGTAGATCTCATGAGCCGAGATCTAGTGTAATTGTCGTTATGCTTCTTAAATCCTGGAGTGGTTGGCTGTTAGATTCGTTGTTCAAGAATGATCCTCAGGTGCGCTGGAGCCTCCATGAGCTGGGAACTAGGCCACGTATCATTCACGTGCCTTTAACAGTAACGTGCCACTCCTGGACTCTTTGGTTGGCCACGTCTTTGACTTTGGTTGACCGCGACCTCTAATGGGTGATTTGGCCGGTTCGAAGGGACACGATCCATGTACATGCCATTTGGAGCTTGCCCATATAGCCCATTCCTTCAGAAGACACCTGGAGCACAGCCTTTAACAAAATGGCTGCGGAATCCTATGCTGGCTGTGGAAACCCGTGCTGGCTGTGGAAATTGACAAGTTTCCGCGACTGCATTAACAAAAGACTAAACCAAACAACAGACATTAGTATAGTTAGAAAACCATATAAACAGTCATTTTTAAACTATAATGCAATGATTCAACCACTGGATGAGTGAAGTGAGTGGAGTATGAGGGTTAAGAGGGTGTGTAGGAAGGTGCAAGGTTGAGGCTCAACATACCCCCACCGTGAAGGTGTTGCATGTCCTCATGCAACCAAAACTGAGTGATTTCCCTTTTAATCTACATGCTCTGAGGCCTCTGCAAGGACATCTAGTCCTCTTTTCTTTTTCCTTGATGCCATCGACATCATCATCCTTGGTTTTCTAACCAGACATTTAAACTTGAGATTAATTAGAGCCCTGCTTAGCTTCTTGCATCTCTTTTTCAGTCTTCTATTATTCTTCTGCCACAGTCCTAAATGGAGCATGGTATTATCATGGACCATTTTGTCCACTTTACCTTGCTCTTTGAGTGTTTCATTTTCTTGTATTATGTGTCTATTTAGGACTTCCAGTTCAAACACTTCTTGTTTTAGAGACTGAACCTGTGCATCAAGTGGCAAAGAAGTGTTAGGTTCTGCAGCTGATTGCTCTAGAGATTCCAGGTAATTGTATACCTCTTGTTGATTAGGATCCACATCAGGTGATTTTCTTTGTTTGAACTCAAAATCTTGTGGAGGAGGACTTCTTGCTCCTTCTTGCCGAAAAGGACTTTCCTCTCGTGGAGGGCTTGTGTTAAGGCTTAGCTGTTCTGGAGATTTCTCAAGTATTTCTTCACTTAAGTCAATAATGTGGGACTGCTCTCCCTTTGTTTTCTTCCATTTTCCTTTTAACCGAGAGGTTCTTCTCAAGGATGAACTCACAACTGTCTTCTCTGCACTCTGTTTCCCTTTCTATTGTTTCTTAGCCAAGGCAGCAGCTTTGAGATCCACTAGCCTTTTTGACAGAGGCTGGTAGTCCTCTTCCAAGGATTTTTCAGGTGATGGAGAGATTTCTTGAGTGATTACTTTGCCCTTCTCTTTCTTTTGTTTCTTATTCTTGGGCTGGTCTTCTTCCTCTTTCTGGGCAGTCTCTTCAATTTCTTTAAGAGGGGAGTCTTGGGCTGTATCATTTTTATCCCTCCTCCTACTCTTCCTTGGCATTTTTGATGGAATACTTCCAGAGGCTTCAGCTGGCTCTTGGAAATAGTTCCTTGTTAGAAATTGATCCCAAGTATCCTTAGATTTCTTTAACTGCTCCTCAATCAGAATTCTTATGAGCCCGTGGTGATAGAGATGTGGCTCAATGTTTCCTACATGCTTTTGAACCGTAACACTCATTTTCTTTAAACTTGCTAGCAGAAAATGTGGTAAATTGAGAACATGTCCATCTATAAAATTCATCATTAACCTCACATGGTACATGTACATAGAGCCAAAACAGCCCTCACATGTAATAAATTTTTGTATAACCAACAATAAACCAGACCATTCTTCTTTCAAGACATGCACAGGGATACCTCGGGTGAAAACTGTGGTATCCATACCTCGATTGCGCAGCATCGTTCTCCAGATTTGGTAATCTACGCTCCTATTTTTTAACCATCTTTCTCCGTCTTGAGGTAGGCCTATAGCTGCTGCTATTGTGGCCTCGGTCACCGCAAACTTTAAGTCTCCCACCTCTACTGTCTGTCCGTCAAAGGACCTTGCAAAGGTTTTAGTCACTTCCTTATTATACCCTTTGAATTTTTGAATAAACCGGAGCCATTTGGCTTTATTTAACAACTCCTTGACTTAAGGATAACCTTCCAAGTACTTTGATCCTTCCGGCTTGGCTGTTAGCAGTTTTCCCATTCTCGGCCTTAAATTCACTTAGGGTTTTTTTATCTACATATGAGGGTTAAGGAAGAATAGCTCTGTGACAGAGTTTTTAGGAGAGACTAAAGTAGCTGTAATCGGGGTTTTAGAACGGCTGCAGTGGCTGTAGTCAAAGCATTAAGTAAAACGTATGGACTGCAGTCGGAAATAGAGGGAATGCCCGGATCACAGGAAGAACAACAAGTGAGCAGGGGTGACCGTGATCGAACTTATGAAATGAACATGAGTATATGCGGGGATTATTATGGTATGAGTGGAGTAACGGCTTGATTTTCCCGAGTTTTAGGTGATTGTATGTGAGGTTTACACGTCTCAAGTAGACGGCTATGGGAATTATGGCTTGTAAGAGCCATAATACAATAGGTCACGTCTTAGGAGTACGAGTCATAAATAGAAGTATAGTCATTTTTGAGTTTGAACTCGGGTAATCATAAGACCATTAGGGAGAGTGAATGCGAGTGTATGGGATGGTATTACGGAATAGGAATGGTAGTGGGTGGTTAATTAAATCATTGCACATAGAAGAATCGATCATGGGTTAATAACTATACATAATGATGACTTGAAGTGTTGTTTGATAGAGAGTTTTGATCATACCTTTGGACACTTGTCATTCTTTTCTTAAAATTTGTAACCAGTTGCTCCTTTTTGATATTTTGATGATGCCCCATGTCCTTAGCTCGCGTACACCTGCATTGCATGCTTTTGGCACTAACAATTGATTTTATTTTGAAAACAGAGTGATGCTGGCTGCGGAAATCATTTCTAGCTGTGGAAACAGGTTTCAGTTGCGGAAATGGTGGCCATTCACAATAAGAGGAGTCTGAGATTCATCAATGGTCTTGATTCTTACCGCTCCATTGTCAAAGACTTTATCAATCTCATATGGCCCAAGCCAATGAGTCTGAAACTTTCCTTTGAAGTCTTTAAACTTGGAATCAAATAGCAAGGCCCAATCTCCTTCTTGAAACTTTCTCTCTTTAATATATCTGTCATGCCACTTAGCTCTTTGATGTTGAACTAGATCAGTTCTCAGGATTGCATCTTGTCTGATCTCATCTAGCTCATGCAACTGTTCCATTCTGTGCTTTTGGGCTTCTGATAGATTCATCCCCAACTGAATTGCCATCTTGAAGGTCTTGACTTGAAACTCAATGGGGAGCAGGACTTCTTTCCCATAAACAAGTTCATAGGGAGAATGCGCTGTTGTGATCCTCCATGTAGTTCTGTAGGCCCATAAGGCTTCAGGAAGCCTTTCTGCCCAATCTCTTCTATGGAGATGAACAGTCTTGGTGATGATGCTCTCAAGAAATTTATTCGTAGATTCCACTTGACCATTTTCTTGAGGATGGTAAGGAGTAGATTTTCTATGCTTGATTTTATATTCTTCCATCAGCTTCCCCATCAAGTTGGATGTAAATTGACTTCCCTGATCTGTCACAATTTCTCTTGGGACACCAAAATGAGTAAAAATATCCTCAAAAAGAAATTGAACAACTGAATTTTCAGTGGCAGAAGGCAATGCCTTGGCTTCTACCCATTTAGTGACATAATCAGTGCAAACCAATATATATTTCTTTTGTCTAGATGGTGAATTAATTGGTCCAATGAAATCTAAAGCCCATTTTTCAAAGGGTTCGATGAGTACCTGTGGTTGTAATGGCATTTCATTTGAAAGAGTCGGTCTCCCAACTCTCTGGCAGCTGTCACATCTTCTGACATATTGTTTTGCATCTTTAAAGAGAGAAGGCCAATAATATCCTAAAGAAAGGATTTTATAGGCCATCCTCTTGTCAGAAAAATGTCCACCGCAAGGTTCATCATGACATGCCTTGAGGATGTCAGGCATTTCATCCTCCCGAACACATCTCCTGATCACACAATCTAGCCCTGTTTTAAACAATTCATTAGAAATCCATGAATAATTTTAACTCTCCTAAATAATTTTCCTTTTTTCATTAGGAAATAAGTGTGGAGGTAGCTTCCCTGTAACCAAATAGTTAGCAATATCTGCATACCAAGGAGCCTTAGTAGTTAATGCAAACAAATATTCATCTGGAAACTTATCCTCTACAGGAGAATCTTCGTTAGTATTTTGGATTCTAGACAAGAAATCGGCTACTGTATTTTGTTTCCCTGGTCTATCTAACACAGTAATATTGAATTCTTGTAAAAGTAAAAGCCATCTTATGAATCTACCCTTGGTAACAGGTTTGTTCATGAGATATCTAATGGCAGAATGATCAGTATGGACAAAAGTTTCATAGCCTGTTATATAATGTCTAAACTTGTTGATATCATGAACAACAGCTAAGAATTCTTTCTCAGTCACAGTATAATTTAACTTTGTGGGAGTCAATTTTTTACTGGTGTAGTAAATGGCATAAGGAACTAAATCCTTTTGACCCAACATAGCTCCAAGAGCTGTATCTAAAGCATCTGTAGAAATATGGAAAGGAAGTTTCCAATTTGGCCCTCTCAAAATGGGTGCTTCAGATATTCTTGTTTTCAAAGCTTCAAATGCAGATTGACAATTAGGATGCCATTTGAATTCACAGTCTTTTGTAAGTAATTTGAAGAGAGGAGATGCTATTTTGGTGAAGTTTTCAATAAATATTCTATAATACCCAGTAAACCCAAGAAAACTTCTAACATCTTTTTGAAAATTTGGAATAGGCAGCTTGGACATGACTTCAACTTTTGATCTATCAACCTTAATTCCATCTCCTGAAATATGATGTCCTAAAACAATCCCTTTAAACATCATAAAGCATTTCTCATGACTTAATGAAAGGTTTGTCTCCTTACACCTTATAAGGACCTTTTCCAAATTTTCTAATGCCTCTTCAAATGAATCACCATAAACTGTAAAATCACCCATGTAAACCTCTACAGAATCATGAATTAGATCAGAAAAGATTCCTAGTACTTCCCTTTGGAATGTTGCGGGTGCATTACAAAATCCAAAAGGAAGTACTAGGTAGGCAAAAGTTCCCCATGGATAGGTAAATGTGGTCTTGTCTTGATCTTCAGGTGCTACTTGAATCTGATTGTAACCACTAAAACCATCCAAGAATGAGAAATACTTTTTGCCTGCTAAAGTATCTAATACTTGATCAATAAAGGGTAAAGGAAAGTGATCCTTCAAGGTTGCTTTGTTCAATTCCCTGTAATCAATGCAAACTCTCCATTTACCATTCTTTTTAGGTACTATAACCAAAGGGGAAACCCACCGGCTATCTGAAATAGGGTAAATGAAGTTTACATTAAGTAACTTTTGGAGCTCTTCTTTCACTATCTCCCTAAGGTTTGGATTCATCCTTCTTTGAGGTTGTCTGATTGGTCTACTGTTTTCCTCAATGTAGATGTGATGAATGCAAGTCTTAGGATCAATACCTTTCATATCGGTATACTCCCATGCAAATGCAATAGAATGTTTTTGCAAGATTTTGGTTAGCTCTTCCTGTTGTGATTTTTCCAAATTTTTGTTGATATTCAATGTTTTTCCTGGAAAGATCTCAATAGCGGAACTACCAAACTCTTCCATAGAGAAAAGGGACATTTGTCTAGATGATAAATATTCAATGTCAGAATCCAACTGAAATTGTGTGTGGTCATATTCTGAAAATGTTTGAAAGTTTTCTAATGTATTTAGAATTTGACTATATTCACTAATCTTAGAAATGGTACAGACAGGTTGTATAATATCTTCGTCATCAATCCACTCATTATCTCCTATTTCTGTAATTACTTTTGCTGGAGGATACAGATTGAACTTCTTTGTCGAATTACCATCAGAAATATACATATCCCCAGACCTACAACTGATAAAAGTATCAACTGTGGCTAGCCAAGGTCTTCCTAAGATGAGAGGATGTCCTCCTAAATTACTCTTGGGAGTTAAAATCATGAAATCTACTGGATATTCCCAAGAGTCTAAGGAGACTGAAATGTCTTCTAATACACCATCTGGTTTAAAAATTGATCGATCTGCAAGTTGCAATAAAGTAGGTATAAAAAGAAGGTTAGGAAGTTTTAGCTGTTCCATAGTTTGTCTACTCATGATGTTGATAGCAGCCCCTAAATCAATCAAAGTATTTGGAATTTCTACCCCATTGATATGTGTTTTCACAATTGGACTACCAGGATCTACATACTTCTGCATAGTAATTTTTCCCATCAGAGCAAACAAATTTGCAAGTTCAAGGGCGCGGCGCATTGGGTGAGAGGCACAGCACATAAAAGTGGCGCGGCGCATTGGGCCAGCCTCCATAGTGTAAAAAATACACTGGCGCGACGCATATAAAAGGCATGGCACATTGGGTTTGTGGTGCGGCGCATAGAGCTGCAAGTCCGATTTCACCATAAACTCCCTCAAATTTCCAAATTTGCTCAATCCTATGGTGTGCAAGTAAGTCTAGATTTCTTCCCTTGCTAGTGAAAGAGTTTTTCTTAAAATTTATAGTGTTTTAGTGTGAAAAACTCAAACCCTACCTCTTTGCAATTTTTTCTCAAAAACAATTGCCTAGGATGTTTTTGCTACCAAGTCTACTCCATCACTCCCTCACTCTTTGACTCCTTTATTTATTTTCCAGTTTCATCCACTCATTCCCTAATTCCCATATTCCTAAAAATCATTCACCCCTATCCCCAATTCCCATTATCCCAAACCCTAGCTACAAAATCCCCAAACCCTAATTGCTATCCCATAGCCTAAAACCTGTCCCTAAAACCCTTACATTCCAAAAAAAAAAACTTGTCATAACATTCCCAAAACCCCTCATACCCTCTCCCTCTACAGTCCCTCATACATTTTCATCTTTGGTGGCAAAAAACTAAAAACACCATACACATCCTCATACTCATCAAGAAAACTCACACATTAGCAAACATGGAGTCTGATCCTTCCTATGACGAAGATGAAGAGACACACAGTGACTCTCCTACAGAAATGCATCCACCAAGGAGACCTCACAAGGGTGGCAAACATATATGAGAGGAGCCTACTTCACTTGCCGAGCTGCAGGCCTGCCCTCTTGCTATCACATGCTTTCAACACCAATCATGTTATCAATTCTGTGAGATGGTTGCTAGAGTCCAGTACCATCATGAGTTGGCCAGGTTGTTTGTGCTTCATTTACATAATGGCCAAGTCACTCTAACAGGTGTGACATTCACCTTGACACCGGAGTCTATTTCTCTACCAATCGACATTCCAAATGTCGGAGAGCAATGGAATAAAAGGCAGTAAATTGACAGGGAACATTATGAGCCATACATCAAGCCTAGTTATTTGAGACAACTCAGCAGAGTTTTTCCCTTTCGGTACCTAAAAGACTCATATGCTCCCTTGATGAAACTCATAATCAAGTATTTCAGCTGTGAGGGTCGGTTTTCTTGCCTATATGCCTATCACATTATATTGTTGATGCACTTTACCAAGGTGAGAATGATGAATCTCCCCTACTTCATGTGCCAAAATATTGAGAACATGACTACCCTAGTGCAAAAGAAAACTCCTCAGCAACAATATAACAGTATATATCATTTTGCACTCATCAAAATTGTGGTGATGCATCAGCTTGGTTTGAAGGATATCTCATGGGAGGATTTCATTTCTCATGAGTTCTTCACGGCACCTCAGGTACCTCCAAAAGCTTTTCATGAGATAGGTGGACCTTCACATTAGCAGGAGAGTCACGAGACACAAACCGCTAGTGTGTCGGTGTTTGTCACCTATCGAAATGGCACTAGAAGGTTGTTTGCAGCAGCAAAGTGAGTATTATCTCCACCCAGGGTGGAAGGGGTCTTGCTTCCTTCATCAGCAAAGTAGGTTCAAGACAAGGGCAAGAGGCCATTACATGATGAGGGGCCATCAAGTGAGCAGGAGATCGATTTCATTCTCATTCAGGATGATGACGCTGATTTGGGCCCACAAAGATCAAAGCTCAAGGAGACCATCCAAGAGCAACAGGTGGACATCAACTATTTGTCCCTTAACTTAGAAAGAGCTAAGTGGATAATAAAATACCTGGAGCAAAGAAACAATCAGCTAGAGGATCAACAAACCATTATGGAGCTACAAAACATACGAGAGAACCGCCAAGCTGCCAAGAAGAGGAAAGTGAAGCTCACATCACTTGAGCAAGAAATCAATGCTGATCGAGAATATTGGCTTGAGAGAGTGAACATCCACTTAGAAAGGTTGCTAGAGAAGGCTAACAGAGAGAAAACAATGTTGAGGCATATGGCCTACCATCACATGGTGAGAAATAAAAGTTGCAAGGCAAGAATCAGAAGCTTGAAGGCAAAGTTGAAAAGGGCATCGAGGAGGCGAAAGGAGAAAGATAGACTTCAGATCTTGGCAGAGGCTTCCTTGGCCCAACACAACACTTGATGGAGGACACTCAGCCCAAATTTCAAAAAATTTGGGACACTTTTTGCATTTTTGGAAATTTTAGGCTAAAAAACAGAATTTTCTACTCAATGCGCTGCGCCACCTGGCACTCGCTTTTGATGGAGGCCTCTAAATGAGGAAAAAATAGCATTTTTGTATTTTTCATGAAGAAATATGCATGCTCAACAATGGCCAAGAAGTTTTGACAAGTTTTGAGCCCCCAAAAGGGTCAAAAACACCCCAAAAATGACATTTCTGCCCCTATTTGGACACATAGGAAGCAATGTTGGGAGAACTCAATTTTGGAGGGATAAATTGAGGCCAAATTCAAAAATTCCACTTGTTCTTGAACGTAGACAAGTAGACCTTTCCAAAACGCACACTTGGAGGAAATTTTGACACCAGGAAGGCCTCCAAATGTGGTTGCAAATACGCGCTACGCATAAGGAAATCAGCGCGGCGCATTGGGGAAATTTTGCTCAGTTTGACCAAGAATACTCTATTTTTTGCCTAGTTTCTTAACAGTCTGACTTTTCTGCTTCTTAATGTCAAACTTATGATGTAATTTAATGTAAATGGATGGATCTTGATGTAACTATGTCAAATTTTCACTCATGGAGGTAGATTCATCCATCAAAAAGTAGTTTGCAACTGAATGAATCAGTTCCCTAGTTTCTAGAGGCAAGCTGCTCCACTGCCTAATTTTTAGTTCTCAGTTTAGAATTAGTTGGAATAGCTCCTAAACTTATGAGCTCGACCCGTAGAGGCTAGGATGAGTTATTGTTTGTCTATATCTTGTGATTTTTCAGTCATTAGCATGGTTGGACTTTTGAGAAAGCTTGGAGCTTCATTATATACATTTTTCAGTAGTTTTGGCTAAGGAATAGACCAGGGTTTGTAGCAATCTATGGGATTCATGTGGCATCTTGATTTGATATTGTGTTTGCTTCTATAAATGTAAGTTTAGTTGTGTTTTATGTATGCCATTCTGTCTCTTATTTCATCTTAACTAAAACAAACAAGGATAAAGGTAGAATCCATTGAAATTTGTAGTGCTCTACCTAAGGTTTGCTTAGTTATCTATGTTTTAAGCTGTTTGAAGAGGATCCCTAAGGTTTTCTTGCCCTCTTCGACTCCTCATCTATCTAAATCTCTCCATTGCATTCAATTTTAAGTATCAAATCAATTGCCTACCTTGCCCCATTGAGATCTTTGCAGAACTGAGCCTCATTCCCCAGACCCAAAATTTGCCTTTCCAATCGAGCCAACAAAAAATCATTAAACTCAAATCAAACCCTTTTGCACACATACCTAACCTAAAATAATTCTTCAGTCAAGTCATGTGAAGCCTCATTGATCATTTTTGCTGAGATTGACAGGAGAGAGCCCTATCCTGACCTGGTAGGGCTAGCTACCAGGTTAAGCTTGGTTTGATGTTACCCTAGATCCTACCTTTCTCATCTTGAGGTAGATTTAGGCACTAACATAGTGGCGACTCAATTGGGTAAGAAATTTTTTGTTTGTTAGTGTTCTTCATTTTATAAACTACAAATGGAGAGCGAAGATTAGCCAGGTAGCCTTCGAAACACTTTTTCTTTGCATTAGCGCAAGTAGATAAAAGCTACTTCGGTCAGTATCCAGTCTAGTCTTATAAACAG
Source organism: Pinus taeda (assembly GCA_000404065.3). Classification (NCBI taxonomy): domain Eukaryota; kingdom Viridiplantae; phylum Streptophyta; class Pinopsida; order Pinales; family Pinaceae; genus Pinus; species Pinus taeda. The sequence continues at coordinate 81,305 of APFE030616777.1, read as the reverse complement.
AACATCTGGCTTGCAAATTGCCCCAGTACATTTGATAATTCTAAACTTTGGGATGATAAGCTTAGAATTTGATAAACTGAAAAAGATGATAATATCCATTTGATTTCTTAAAAATAATAAAACATTGGCTTCCAGAAGATATACTAGAGTGAATCCTGATCCTGATCTACCTCCTGTGTATGAAAATCCCAATCTCATTCTGAGAATCCTTCACCGAGAGAGTTCTGTAATTCCAGTGTTTCGATCTCATTCATGTCCTTTGGTTTTTGAGTATCTTGAAGATCTTGAGTTTGATGAGCATTTTGATCTGTCACTGTTTGAGACTAAATTAGAAAGTGTTGTTGCTTCTACTATCCTAAATCCAAAGTTTGTCAAAGATCTAGAAATCGAAAAGGCCAATAAAGCAATTGACGATTATATCTTGAAACAACTTCAGACTTCCATTGTGGCTTCAAACATCCCTAATTCTTAGAGTCTACATCTGCAACTCTTGGGTCATCCGCAATTGCATATAGTTCAAAAATTCCCACCGAACCTCCTTTTATTCCCACCATTCTTGTGCAGCCTTCTATCTCTGACAAAAAATCTGCAGTGGTGTCACTTCTATCTACTCCTTCTACCCCTCAAACATCCAAAATTTCTTCACCTCCATCCACACCTCATACACCCCATACATCAGCTGCACCCACTTCCCCTACATCCCTAAGACCGATTGCAAATCCACCAAGAGCAATGGCTGCTCGATTTGCACCTCTTGTGCTGCCTCAAAATTTGTATGACATGCCCGCCGATTATCAAAGAAAAATTCCATTGTTTGATGGCACTCCTCAAGGTGTTACAGCTCAACAACATGTGGATAGGATGACATATTTCTTTGACCTTCATGAGATTGATGCAGAAAATGTGGCAATGAGACTGTTTGTACAAACCTTTGGTGGTGAAGTGAAGAAGTGGTTCAGAGCTTTGCAGGCTGCAAGTGTCACTACATTGACTAATCTTCAGAGACAATTCTTGGATCACTGGGAAGTCAAGAAAAATCCTCTTTCGATCCTTTTCGAATATGAGATTATCAAACAGAATGTTGGTAAGTCAGTTCAAGATTATTGTATTAGATTCAATTCTGTTTACAATGCAATTCTTGATCATATAAAGCCACCTATGGTGCTGGCTTTGATTAAGTTTCCGGATGGTTTCAATCTTGATATGGCCTATCAATTAAGAGAAAGAGATTTGGCCACTTTGGAAGACATGCAGAAAATTGCAGTCAGCGTTGAAGCTAATCTGCTTGCCAAGAGAGCTAGAACAAAGGCTGAAAAGAAGGTAACAATGAAGGAAGAGGTTTCCACTTCAGATCAAGTGCTCCGTAAGATGGAGAAGATGTTTGACAGATTGACAATCGACAAACCTGAACCACAAGTTAGGAATCCTAACTTCCGTGGTCAGTAGCAACCACAATTTACAATCAAGTAAAGAGAGAAATGAACATAAGACCAAGCAGCATAGCAGCAGGTGAAGACACCCTTACAACAGAATTTGGTACATGATCCAGAATCAGATGAGGAGGAGAATTTAATTGGAGAGGACAATCATTTCTTTACACTTGATGATATGCCAATTTTTATCACTGAAGATGAGGAGTATTCCAAGAACTCAGCTGTACAAAAGGACGAAAATTTCATCTTGGGCAATGAAAGAGTTCTTGAAGAAGAGTCTAATGAATATCAGAGAGGGTACATGAATGCTTTGACAACTCAGCAGTGATAATATTCACTCAGAAGTAGAGATGTGCCCATAAATCCAATTCAGAAAAGGAAGGAGACATCAGCGCCAAAGAATGATCCTCCCATTGTGCAGAAAAAGGGAAAAGACACAGCTAATCCTAGTACCAGCAAAACACCATCAGCAAATGAAAGATCCAATCAACCAAATGCATCGAAGGAAAAAACTGAAAAGAAAGATGTTTCAGCTAAAAAGGTATATAGAAATTTAGTTTTTAACTTAGAAAATGGGATTGCCAAGTTAAAAGTATCTATCCCATTGACTGAATTGATGAAGAACAACAAGTATAAAGGTCAGGTGTCTAAAATTTTGAATTTAGATCCATCATCTGATATGGTAAACATGGAGGATGATCAACCTGAGTTGATTTTTGGTCCAGCATTGGAAGGTCATTCTCAAGAAAGTGATGTAGCTCCTTTTTACATCAGCCTTAGGGTGCATGATTATGTGTTACACAATGCTATGTTTGATTCTAGAGCCTCATAATCTCATGCCTAAGGCCATCATGGAAAAATTGGGATTGGATATCACCAGAAAGTACCATGATCTTTTCTCTTTCGATTCTGGTAGAGTAAGATGCATCGGTCTTATTAAAGATTTGGTGGTTAGTTTGGATCAGATTTCGGCTAAAATTGTTTTGATGGATGTGGTTGTGGCAGATATACCTCCTAGATTTGGCATGCTTCTTTCCAGATCTTGGGGAGCAAAGATTAAAGGGACAATGCAACTTGATTTCTCCTATGCCACCATTCCCGTGTTTGGTCAAATGAGGAAACTATACCGGGAATAAAAGATGAAGTACATGATCACTAGCAAGGAGAAACCGGTAAATCATCCAATCAATTATGTACATATTGATTTGGAATAATTTGTTTTGTATTCAGATAGTTTGAATGATGTAAATAGCCAAGTAGTTGAAGTAGAAGACATTCCAGAGATCATTGAAAATTTCAGAGAGGTCTTAAAGCAAGAGAAACAAAGACTTGATAGTACCGCTGAGGAATGAGCCTTCCGACAACAACAATAGATTGATGGACAACAAGGACAAGTGACAGAGCAAATAGAATTTCATCATTTGGAGGAGGACGAAGCAGGCCTGTGGAGCATGGCTTTTGATGGCGCAGTAGGAAGGGGAGGTGCTGAAATTGGCATTTGGATTCACAGCCCTGTTTTTGCCCAAACAAAGTGCCAAGTAATGTAAGGGTATGTTCTTACAAATTGGCTTTTGACTGTTCAAATAATGAGGCTGAACATGAAGCTTTAATTATTGGTTTGAAAATTCTTAGAAAGTTAAATTCTAAAAGGATTTCAGTGTATGGTGACTTCGAGCTAGTTATCAAGCAAGTGAAAGGGGATTACCAAGTTAAGCATCCTCGAATGCGAGCCTACTGCAATGCGGTATTAGATATCTTGAAATTATTTTCAGATTACACTTTGACATGTGTCCCTCATGTTCAGAACGTCATTGCAGATTCACTTGCAACAGGGAGTAATTTGAAAATTCCAATGAACTCAAAGAATAAGTTTGAGATTCATGTGAAACATCACCCAGCCGTCCTTGACAATCAAAGGTACTGGCAAGTGTTTCAAGATGATGAAGAGATCGATGAATTTCTATAGAATGAAGGTAAATTCAAAGACACTTCTATTGATGTGGAGTATGATGATGGTGAGGCGGATATAGAAGTCAATCAGATGGAAGTTTTGTAGCTAAAGGCCAATGTCATTCCTAAAGGCCTCATACCTTTAGAGGAGTTGTTCGATCAAGTTGATCTAGCTCGAAAACCGAGCTTGCTGCCAACTAAGAAAGGAGTTGAGGATGTGAACACTGGATCAGCTGAAAATCCTAAAATGGTAAAGTTATCAAAGGCGTTGCCTTCATAGGTAAAAGAAAAATATATCAGTTTATTATCTTCTTTTACTGATGTATTTGCGTGGGATTATTCATATTTGAAGGCATATGACACAAGCATAATTCAATATATCATCCCAATTAAGCCAGATTAACAGCCTTTCCGTTAGAACCTAAGAAGGATAAATCCAAAGTTGATGCCCTCAATAGAGAAGGAAGTGAATCGGTTGTACAAAGCTGGTATCATTGTCCCCATGAGATTTTTAGATTGGATTTCTAAGTTGGTGCCCGTGCGCAAGAAAATAGGTGAGATTCAGTTATGTATTGATTTTAGAAATTTGAATAAAGTATCTTTGAAGGATAATTATCCATTGCCTAAGATGGATCACATACTTCAGAGGGTAGTTGGAGAATCCCGTATGTCGCTACTTGATGGGTATTCAGGTTATAACCAAATTCTGGTCCATGAGGATGATAGAGACAAAACAACGTTCACCACTCCGTGGGGAACTTTTCACTATGCAAAGATGCCTTTCGGATTGAAAAATGCTAGTGCAACCTTTCAGTAGGGGATGGATATCACATTTGCTAATGAAAAAGATGTTTTTCTAGTTGTTTATCTTGATGATTTGACAGTTTTATCTAACTCAGATGAAGAGCACCTCTATCATCTAAAAATTGTATTTCAACGGTGTAGAAAGTATGGTATATCTCTCAATCCAAAGAAGAGTCTGTTTTCCATGGATGAAGGCAAGCTTCTCAGTCATATCATATCAAAGGAGGGAATCTACATCGATCCAGCTTGTGTGGAAGCCATTCAAAAGATTGATTTTCGATGAAGTAAGAAAGAGATTCAATCATTCAATGGTAAGATGAATTTATTACGTCACTTTGTACCCAATCTTGCAGAACATTTGAGGGAAATCACAAACATGCTCAAGAAAGATAGTGTAGTGAGGTGGATCGAGGAAGTAATTAAGTCTTTCAATTTGGTGAAATTGGCCCTTTCATCAGCTCCGGTTTTGATCAGCCCAGACTATAATCAAGATTTCATTTTGTTTTCATTTTCCTCGGATCATACTATGGCAGCGGTCTTGATGCAGAAAAGAGACCAGCTTGAGAAACCAATCACATTTTTCAGCAGAACCATAAGAGATGCAACATTAAAGTACAATATTATTGAAAAGCAATCTCTCGCTTTGGTAAAGGCTTTGAAATATTTTTCGGTTTATATTCTACATTCTCACATCCTTGCTTATGTCCCTAATGCTGTTGTCAAAGATGTCTTAGTGCAAATAGATCCAGAGGGAAGAAGAGGTAAATGGATTGTTGCTTTGTTGGAATATAACGCAGAGATCAAACTGGCAAAACTCATCAAAGGATAGGGGATGGCCAAACTAATGGTTGAGTCAAATCTACACGCCTTGGACATTAATCTCATTGTTGCTATGTCCGAGGAAGATGAAGAGAGTTCACCCGCTCAGGTATCATGAAATAAAATTATTAATATAGTAATAACGTGAGTTAAGTAGTGATAATGATTAGTATAATAGTTGTCAGGCTAGGCAGTAACTCTCCAATGGGCAGTAAAACTGATTCGATTCATTTCATTAGCTAGGCTATTGTTATATACAAAAGGGTGTGACTGCTCAGTTTATATTCTGATGACTGTTCACATTGCTAATTTAACTATTTACATAAATTCACCCAATCGTGAGGATTAGGTGTCAACATTCCCCCCCTTAATCTGAAGGGATGTTGGTGAGTCCAGGCATCGTTCTGAATCTTTCAAGTTTTTCTCTTCCAAGTGCTTTGGTGAAGATGTCTGCGATTTGCTCATTTGAGGAACAATGACAGAGATGGATTGTTTTGGCCTCAACATGATGTCGGATCATATGATATTTAGTATTGATGTGCTTTGTTCGATCATGGAACTTTTGGTTCTTGGCCAACTTTATTGCAGAGGTGTTGTCAATCATGAGTGGAGTTGATTGTACTTGTTTTACCTGCAAATCTTCAAGAATTTTCCTGAGCCACACAATTTTCTTTGTTCCTTCAGCTATTGCCACGTATTCTGCTTCTGTTGTGGAATCTACTGGAATTGATTATTTGCATGATCTCTAGGAGACAACTCCTAATCGAAGACTCATATCATATCCTGAAGTAGATACCCCAGTTTCTTTGTCTCCATCGAAGTCTGAATCAGAGTATCCGATCAAACTGAAGTCATCCACCTGTGTGTACTTGATTCCATAGTCTTGAGTTCCCTTCAAGTACTTTAGAACACTTTTTGTAGCAGACTAATGTCCTTCACAAGGCTTTTGCATAAACCTGGAGAGGATTCCAACAAAAAATGAAATGTATGGTCTGGTAGTAGTAAGGTAGTTGAGAGTTCCTACAAGTTGTCTATACTTTGTTGCATCCTCAAATTCCTTTCCTTCAATAGATGTGAGCTTTAAGTTTTGTTCCATTGGAGTAGTAAGAGTATTGCACTCTGTCATGCCAAATCTATTTAGCAAATCTCCAATGTATTTCTTTTGAGAAAGAAATATAGACTTTGGATGTTGGGTTACTTCACTGCCAAGATAGTAATGAACATAGCCCAAATCACTCATTTCAAAACTTTTCCCCAATTCCTTCTTTATGGATGCAATGTAGCTTTCAATGTTCCCTTTCATTAAAAGATCATCTACATATACCACAAGATATACAACTGTTTTGCCAACTTTCTTGACAAATAAAGTTGCATCATCAAGATCAAAATGATTGAAGTTGAGTTTCAGAAGATGCTCAGTTAGCTTTTCATACCAGGCTCGTGGTGCTTGTTTGAGGCCATACAAGGACTTCACAAGTTTGCATACTTTATGTTCATGTCCTTTCACAGCAAATCCTTCAGGCTGGGACATAAAAACATTCTCTTTTAGATCTCCATTCAAGAAGGCAGTTTTTACATCCATTTGATGGACTTTCCAACCGTTCTGAGCTGCTAGTGCAAAGAGTGTCCGAATGGTGGCCCATTTTTCTATGGGGGCAAAAGTTTCCTCATAATTGACCCCTTCCTTCTGTGGAAAACCTTTTGCCACAAGCCTAGCTTTGTGCTTGTCAAGTAAGCCATCAGCTTTGTACTTGTTCTTGTAGACCCACTTGCAGCCAATTGGTTTGGTTCCAAATGGAGGATCAACCAGCTTCCAAGTGTCGTTCTTTATGAGGGCATCATACTCCTTTTGCATCGCTTCTTTCCATTCATCATGAAAAGTAGCTTCTTTAAAGGTAGTTGGTTCAAAATCTGTAGACAAGTTCAATTCACAATCATAAGAAACATCCATATCAATGGGTGAATTAGAGTCATCTACATCACCTACATTTTGTCGGTTTGAATTTCTAGTTCCTGTCTTTCCAACCTCATCAGGATGAACACTTTCAAGTGTCTTTGTCAGCCACTTTGGGGGACCTTTCTCAGATGGTCCAGGCTGCTCCGCTGAGTGAGTTGGGATTGAATCAAGGTTGAGTCTCCCAATTCTATCAATCACATCACTTAAAGCATCATCTGTTGTTGGAGTTTCATGCAGGGGAGAGTGTTCTTCAGAAGAAGATTCCACATGTTGATCTAGTATAGGATCCCCCCTTCAAGATGTGGAATCTGATTATCAAATTCTTGAAATGATTTTTCTTTTACGAATCTATCCAAGCGATCAAGCTGCCGCTCAACAACATTGTCAGTTTGGATGATTCAAGAAAAATTACATCTCTAGATACAAAAAACTTTTTATTTACTTCATTATAGAGACGATATGCTTTGGAGGTGTTTGAATACCCCAGGAAGATAAATTTACGACTTCTAGCACCAAGTTTGTTTCTATGTACCTTTGGTATCAAGGCATAACAGGTGGAACCAAAGACCCTGAGATGTTTTACCGAAGGAACATGTCCATACCACATTTGATATGGAGTCTTGTTTCTAATAGCATTAGATGGACATCTATTCTTTATATATATAGCTTATAGAACAGCATCAGTCCAAAACATTATCTTTACATTTTTGAAGAAGAGCATGGATCGTACCATATTTAAGATTGTCCTATTCATTCTTTCAGCTACACCATTCTGTTGGGAATTATAAGGTACAGTTGTTTGATGTTTGATCCCATGTTGGCGAAGATAGTTTTCAAATTCATTTGATGTGTATTCTTTTCCATTATCAGTGCGAATAGATCCAATATGAGATTGTGCATCATTTTCAGTCCATTTATGAAAGTTCTTGAATGTTTGAAAAGCATCAAATTTGTTCTTCAATAAATAAACCCAACACATTCTGGTGTAGTCATCAATAAATGTCATCATATATTTGTTTCCATTTGCAGAAGGAACAGGGATAGGACCACATAAATCTGAATGAATGAGTTCAAGTTTTCTTTGTGCTCTTGAATGTGAATCATGAAAAGATTGTTTGCTATGCTTTCCTAGAATGCAAGCATCACATTGCTTAAATTTCCTAGGAATTGTAGGCAAACCAGCAACACCATTTTTCTTCAACAAGCGGAGGCTGTCATAGTTCAAATGTCCAAGTCTAGCATGCCATAATAAACTTGATGGAATTGTACCTTCTTCATGATGAGAATTGTATGAGAAATGTTGTGCATGAGCAGAGGTACCTTGCAGCTTAAGAAACCTTTCTTCTTCTATTCCCCTCATGATAAGTGAGTGGTCAGATGCTTTTGTTACCTCAAGCTTGCCATCAAACATATGAATGGAGTGACCTTGCTGGCGGATGTGGACCAAAGACAGCGAGTTTCTCTTGAGCTGTGGGAGATATAGAACATGATGCAGAAGAAAGTCTGGAAGACCAGGCAGTTTAAGCCTGATTGTGCCAAGCCATGATGGCTTGATTTTTGATTGGTTTGAAAAGTATACTGCTCCATCAACATTGTCAGTAAATTCTTCAAAAAAATCTTTTCTATGAGTCATGTGGCAGGTTGCTCCTGAATCAAGCAACCAATCATTTTTCCAAGAAGCAAGTGAAGCATTAAATAAATCTTCATTTACTCCAATATTACATTCTGCCACAACATAGTGAGCAGATTCAGGTGCTTTACCTTTGTCTGTATCATCAGTTTTACCTTTCTGTTGGTTTCTTTGCTGTTCAATTTTGTCCCATGGTAACTTGCATGTAGAGGCATCATGTGATCCATTTCTTTTGCAGCATATGCAGTGCAAATCTGCCTTTTCTCCTTGAGAGTGTCTGCCTCCCCTGCCTCTGAAATATCTTCCTCTTCCTCTTCGACCACCTCTTCCTCTTGAAGAATCTTGAGCAGGATGCTTTTCTTTATGAGTAAGGCACATAGCCTCTTCAGAAGATTCAGGGGCTATCTTCTTTCCAAAAGCTTTCTCTCTTTCAACAAACTTTTTCACAAGAGAGTCAAAGGTGATATCTTTGAGATTTCCATTTGCTTGCAATGACTCAAGATAATTGGAGTAAGTCGGATAAAATGCCTTGAGAAAAGTGATAAGAGGAATATCCAATTCAACCTTAGTGGATTTGATATCATGCATTATAGACTTTACTTCAGATGCAAGAGCAACATGATCATTATTTTGCAATTCAAGAGTGAAGAGTTTAATCATGAGTTGAACAACTTCAAGTGCAAAATGTGAGTCATAGAGTTCTTTCAGCTTTTGTAAGGCTTTAAAAGCAGTTGAAAATGGCGAAATATGGTGACTCACCTCTTCATTTACAGATGCTATGATTAATGCATAAGCTTTGATGTTCTTGTTTTCCCAAATGACGAGTTCTTTGTCTGAGGTAGGTTGTTCTGGCTCTTTGTCTCCGTCTCCAACACACACTCCTTTCCACAACTCATTTAAATTGAGCATGTGTTTTATCATCCGGGACCACTCAGGATAGTTCTCTTTGCCAGTGAGAACTATTCCCACAATGGATATGATTGAATGCATACTGTAACAAAAAAAACTTCCGCTGCAAAATTTTTACTCTTAATGGGAAAAAAATAATTCTGATGTGACGGGACAGCAAATTCAAATGTCAATTGGCATTCATCTGGACAGCGTTAAAGTATAGAATATATATGGGTGAGATAGTCGAAATATATGGTGAGTGACTGTGTGTATATATATGGAAGCCTAAATATACCATAAATATATAAAAAACTGTACAGCGTTGGACACAAAACTTTACAATGCACACAACAGAGGTATATATCAAGGTTCCAACAACGTTCCAGCAGCGTGATACCAACAACGTTCTAATACCAAGCGTTTAGTGGTCCTTCACGCAGCACTCCCAACTTAAATTCAACGCAATGAACAATGCAACTTTCAATTTACACGCAGCACGTATATCAACCCAATTGTTGCTACGGTCTTGAACGCATGTCAGGCCTCAACACATATCATAAGATAGCGCTTCATTCAATGCATGGCTCAAATCAACTTTCCATCAGCTTTCAATGCGTTTAACTTTCATACGCATGGCTCAAATCAACTTTCAACGCATTTAACTTTCATACACATGGCTCAAATCAACTTTCATACGCATTTAACATATGCCATGAACAACGTTCAAAACAGTTCAATATTCAACACATACTATGTGCATTCAAGATGCAAGAGCAACGATTCGACCAACGGACCAGCGTTCAATATGCAAGAGCAACGACTCGACCAACAGACCAGCGTTCAAGATGCAAGAGCAACGACCTTCAAAACTCAATGCACAGAAAAACCGACCAAGAGTTTCAATGCGCAGAGATGTAGAGATTCAACGCTCCTCTTATGGAAAACTGAGAGACGGAAGTGGGTAAGGAAATGTATACAGGAAAACCATGCCAACAGTGATTATGGCAGAGAGCCTAAAGAGCGCAAAGAGGACAATTATGAACAACCCAGGGAGCGCAAAGGGCGCAGATACTATTAGAGATTTGCAGCAATGAATGTCGAGGCGGCAGTAGACAGACTCCACAGGGGCAGTGGACAGACTGCAAGAAAATGGCAGAAGGGAGTTACAACTCATTTGGTAGCTGGCTTTGATACTATGTTAGACCAGGCATTAACTCCTCAAAGCAAAATTGATTCGTATGTTTTATTCCTTTAGGTTGGTCTTCATTATATACACAAGGGAGAGACTCTTCACTTCATCTCCCGATGACTGTTCATATTACTTATTTATTTATTTACATTATATTCACCCAATCCTGATGATTAGGTGTCAACACAAAGTACTATTAAAAAACGTCCTTTCCTTAATAAATCGGACCACCATGAATGTGTTTGAGCGTTGTCACTGTCGGGCTTCTCTATTGCTGCTTTCTGGCTGTGGAGCATTTGGTACGTGCTTTCTTGATGTCCTTCTTCGTTGCAGCGACTACAACAATATTTCTTTCTCCAAATCTTATGGGTCTTCTTGAAGCGCTTCCCCTTGGTGTTCCTCTGATAAGGGTTCATGGAGCCCTTACTATCGCTGGAATAGGAGGAAGTCTCGTCATCCGTCATTGACTGGTCACTAGTTGCTTTGGAGCTTTCCCCAATGTGCTTCTTGATATAATCGGGTCCTACATGACGAGGCATTTCCTCTACTTTGATGGGGTTCATGATGCCCTCTCCATTAATGTTGACGCCCTTCCCCTGATATCCCACTTTCTTCAATAGCTTGGACCCGATACCCGTATTATACTTTTCAAAAGCAACTAAATCATTATCAAGAAAAGTACATGGAATCGAAAAACTATTTTTACCTCAAGGGGGTTAGGTTGCAGCCTTCCCAAGGCCTCGTTCTTAGCTTGCAACTGGTGTAGCAACCTCTGTTTCTCCTCCTCTGCTTCCCGTAGGAGCCTCCTTAGCTTAGTATTTTTTGCTTGAATGTTTTGGTTGGTCTCCTCAAGTTCCTAGAGCCCTACCACATTGGGTGTCCTTTCCATCTTTAGTACAATATCTATTGAAATTTTCACTTCATCACCTGAACCAGAACCTAGATCGATGGGTCTGTCTGCTGCTATTCCAAGAGCTACAATCCTCCTTTCGTCACTGGAATCTGATCCCAAGTCAATGGGTTTACCTCGTGCAAAACCCGCAGTCGTGACCTTCTTGTCTTCTTCTGACTCAGATGTTTCATCTTGATGCATGGTGGCAATTGTCTTCTTCTTCTCCTTTCTGTCATTTCTCTTAGGTCTCAACTCAGGGTGAAGTTTCCAACAATTCTCTTCGTTGTGTCCCTCTTTCTCACAATGTGTACAAGAGGGTTTTTCCCATCTTCTCTGGGTTGTTACGGCTCTTTTTTGGTGGTCATTTTGTGCGTGCATGCCACTGCTTTCAAGATGCATGGCTTTCACACTGGCCTCGTCGATAGTAGCAGACTCAAACAATAATAATGAATGCCTTATGTGACTATGTAAAGAATCGATATACTTAGTTACAATCTCTGGTGAATCTAAGGAAATGCTCAAACTCAATGCTTGTCTTCTAAATTCTTCAGTAAATTTTTTCACATTTTGACCTTTGCTTTGCCTTAGGTGTTGCCATTCCATTAATGCCTTCTGCCTATAGCCCAAGGGGTAAAATTGTTTTTTCAACATAGACACAAAATTTGACCATGAGGAGAGAAGGTTACCCAGATTCTTGTTGCCCTGCAATTTCCTCTCCCACTAAACAAGAGCAGTGCCACTCAGTCAAAGGGATGCCAACTAGATCTTTGCCTCGTCCTCTTCGATATGTTGAATTCTGTAGTAGACTTCAATCTGCCTAATCCAATTATTAAGCTTTTCTGCATTACTTTCACCGTTATACATGGGAAGATCAAATTTGACATCTAATTTAAAGAAAGGTTTCTTAGATGCATTTCTTGAACTCCTATGATAATGGTGAGAATAAGAAGAGGAACTTTTGCTCATGGAAGGAGAAGGAGGGGGTTCCTCTCCACCATGTCCATGCGCTGAACCTTGTGCTTCTGGCCCATTCTCCTCTGCTTTTACTGTCTTCTCAAGCATTGAGAACAACTTTTCAACCCATTCTTCCATTGTATAGAAGGTTTTGCGGTAATTTCGCTCCTCCTCATAGCGAGCCTCGTCATCGACCTTGTTCCTTCTTCAATGTGCATGCCCCGATTCAGGATCAAAAGACTTCAATTTCCCTTCGCCTCTTCGGAACTTGTTTCTTGTTAGCATACAAACATGAAATTCACATCTACAAAGACCTGCTCTGATACCACTTGATCCAAGATCTTTTGCTTATAGATGTATTAAAGAATTACATGAACAAATTGCAGCTTAAGCATAGAAACTTAATGTGCACATGAAAGAAGAGAGGAAACACAAAGGCAATAAAGAAGACAAGAGACTTGATAACGGAGTTTGTCTAATTTGGACTACGTCTCTGGGCCCTAATCGATCAACGGGAGGCCTTCATTCATTAAGTGGCATAAAAAAGAAGTACAATCAACATTTACATAAGGAGTCTTATACCTCCAATCTGGAAAATGGCCGAAAAATGGAGAGCTCTGTTGCAGAAGCTAACATCATTGTTGAGTTCCTGTCGCCGAGAGGTGCAAAATCGATATAAAACTTGCCCAATTCTGACACTGGACCAAATTGATCTTCTGAAAAATATGCTCAGGCAAGGTTCCGCCCCCTGCCACAGGTCACTCAAGGTTTCACCTTCCTGCAATTAAAATATATTAATTCTCGTTCTCTGCACCGGGTCTGCCCTCCTCCATCTGCACTATGCAAAAGGGTTTATGTATCTTTTGGCTGGCGGATCTCCCAATCAAGTCCGTTGGCGCATTGGTGGAATTAATAAGTGGTTGAGGAGGGGTCAAGGGATCAAATCCCACCCCTCCTCGTTTTAATACTGTTGGACATTGGATAAACCAACGCTCCCCATGCGTTTCGCGACATGGACTAACCGCCTCTAGTGGATCCTTATCTCTGGTGATGCAATCATTGGCTAACACCTGCAGATTTTGGTTTAATGGCAATCATGGTTCCCAACAACTGCTATCAGAGCGTAGGCCATGAGTTCGATACACACCCGACTTGCGTTGGGTTTATGTATCTTTTGGCTGGCAGATCTCCCAACGGAGTCTGTTGGCGCTGTTGTTGCACAGATTGTCACAACAACGCTCAGACTGGGGGCTGTCACCTTGATCCCCGATCTCTCGTTTAAGCCGTCTCCCGCGGCTAAGGGGGGTAGATCGTACGGGATGAAAGATGACCAACTGTGGACCAGTTGGGTTGGGAGACACAACAAGCCGATTTAGCACTTGATTGATTTTAGAAATTAATGAACCAGTGCCTTATGGAGTTAATGATTAAATGATTATTTATTAGATGTTGCTAAAAATATGAACCTTGTAAAACAATCATTTATCATCAACCCCAAGCAATGCAAGATATCCAGTAAATTCACAATTGCTTTAACGATGATCCAGCAATTAAACTTCGAGAAAAATTAAATGCTTTTAATGATCAAAAAAATTAAATGCTAACCAATTACCATTTTCACATAGCTAACTTTAAATAAACATTTAAGTGCATTTAGTAAATTAGTCATTTTTCATAATTTTTTTTTTTAATTCTAAGAAAAACTAATTTAAATCAAAACTAAAGGAAATTTAAAATTATTAAATCTAAATCCTAAATAAATCTAAAAAGATCAAAGCAAAATCTAAAATTTAAAACTTTTTATAATTGTTGATTTATGAAATTAGGATCAAAACAAAACTAAATTAAAACTAAAAACCTAAAAGAAAATCAATACCTAATCTATAAAAAATGAAATTCAAATTCTTTTTATTTTAAATATTTTTATTTTTTATGATTTTTTTATTTACTTTAAAATTAAAACAAACCTAAACATTAAACATTCTAAATATTAAAACTAAAGCCTAACCAAAAGAAAAGCAAATTGAATAAATACAAAACTTAAATATATCCAAACTAAATAAAAAGAGGAACCTAGGGATATAAATCCCAAAAATAAAATAAACTACCTACGCTAACCCTATGAAAACAAAACATACCAAAATCAAAACACTTGTTTATTTGCAGGTTTGACGTGAGAGCGAGCATTCGAAGGTGAGCACCATGCTGTGGACTTGGGTGTTTGCTGTACGGAAGTCAATGGACAGCGTGAAGATGGTTGAGCGAAGTGCAGACAGCGTTTGGACAAGCTGCGTGGGTTTGGAAACACGCTGGTGCAGGTAGGAAGCAGCTGTGTGGAAGTGTATGGAGCAACCAGCGTGTAGGTTTACGGGATATGGAGATTTTTTAATGAGGAGCCACGAGGATCAAAGACTGTCGAAGCCGCGGATGGGGAAGGAATGCAAATGCTGGCGCTGAAGGAGTATGACGCAGCAAAGAGAGAGATCAATACGCAGATGAGCAATGGAGCAGTGTTGGAGCTGTATGAGCAAAGGGCAACGTGGAGAGGCAAGGAAAGAGCCACGTTTAAAAAAAATCACTGCTTGAGGAAGCTGAGGGGAGCTTGCCGCGTAGAGGGACTGGCAACAATGCAAGGAATGGCCAGCAAGTGGTTGATGGAACTGTTTAGCAGTGAAGGGAAGTGGTAGTGCGAGATTTTGAAAGGATGCAGGTCGACTGCACATGAATGGGCAACGTTGAAGGCTGCGTTGAGGAGCTGAGCAAAAATAGCAATGTTTAAACTTGGCACAATCCAGGAGAAAACAAAAAAAATTTCGAAAATTTTCCTGCAACCTGAAGACAATGGAAACAAACAGTCAGAACCTGAAAATGCAAAAATAAATGAAACCCTAAAACCCTAAAAAACCAGCGAAATAATTACAGTATTTATAGATTTTCGACTCTTACGCAGCCAGATCTGTCAATAATCCACACTAATATTTTCAGAATTTAAAACTTAATGTGAGAGTTCAGAAAACCCTTCATGCATTCATAAAAAATTTCAAATGATAAGTCCGGGATCAAGAACTGGCTGGGCTCTTTCAGAAAATACAATCTGGGAATTGGTTGGTTCAGCCGAGAACTTCCCTTAACGCCCGGTAAACTCAAAACTAAGATTTCCTGCACAGCTTAAAATCAACCATTAACATAGAGGGAAAAAGAAATAGTGAAATCTAGATCAAATGGAGATACCTGCCATTATATTTCAGAATCTAAACTATCATTCAAACCCCAGAGATCAGACAAGATACCTGTGCCTAAATCAATATTCATCAAGCTATTATCAATGGCTGAAAATAAAATTATGCAGAAATATAAAACATCTTACAGCATTTCCAGAAGAGTAACACCGACAAGATTTTCAACCCCAAAGTTTTTTTTTATTGCACAAAAAATGACTACAAGAGAGCTTTCTTCAGCACAAGACTCTAAGATCCAATCTGATCTCAAATGACCCCTAACACCCTATTTAAAGGAAAAATTCCCAATGGCTAGTTCGAGTGATCCATGTCAAAATGATCTCGACGGTCGATGAGGATCAAAGTTTCTTTTAATTTCGTCCGTTGAATTTTAAATGCATTTTAATATATTAAAAATTTGAAATTTTGCATTTATTTACTCAAAACTTTAACTTATTATTATTTTATTTTATTTTTCAAAAAAAAATTATTTATTTTTTTAATTTATTTTATATTTTATTATTATTATTATTATTATTATTATTATTATTAATTTTATTATTTTTCTAAATTTTATTTTTTATTTTTATATCTTTTATTTATTTTTTTATTTTTTTATCTTTTTATTTTTATTTTTATTGGATCCTCGAACTTAGCCTTTGGAAAAATCACGAAGGACCTAGGTCTTAGGACTTTAGGATTCATGAGAGGATAAAACATTTTCTAACCCTTAAGACACTTTACATTATGACTTTTACAATTTGACATAGACCCTCATAGACCACCCAATTCTGCGACACAAATATAATCTAGCAGATCCAACGCACTAGGATTCCCCTAAGATTCTAATGAAAAAATTCATTTTGGCTTTCGGGTTAGGCTGAAGGAAAACTCTACCGATCATGGATCGGTGAGACAAAAAACCTTCCGGAACGTAGATTATCACTAGAAAATTAGGTTTGCCTAGGGAATTTACATACATGACTCAGATCTGCTAAGATTATTTACAAATTTACACATGCAGACTGGGTTTACAACATAACATGATCGGGCTGATGATGATAATCGAATGGCACAGACATGTCGCTCAAACGCTATCCCTTTTGCGAAAAAGGGGGTGTACTGCTATGGGTAGTTGACACATAGTGGTCAACATCTGGCTCTACATGGGGACACGTTGCTGCACTGCAGGAATGTGAGAATCCAGAATCTACATCCACGCAACATACAATAAAACATAAGTAGCGTCCATCCAAAAATCATCGTATAACATTAAGCACAGGAAAGATATAAGCTCTTCATTTATTAACTAGTCCAACAATATGAAAAAGTAAATCTAATCCTAAAACAGAAATGAAAATGCTAAAAAAACAAAGAGTAGAGTTAGAAATACAAAGGATGCCCCATGGCATTCAAATGTGTTCAATATAGTGTATACTGAACATTTGCTTGCTTTCAGGCAAATCTGTCGGCTGCTTCTCGGATGTGCCATGTCCAATTTTGCATGCGGTAGGACTTTCTCCTATCCGAAAATCAAGTTGCTCACGATCGTCTGATGCATCAAATCTTCTTCTCGTTCTCTTTCTTTTGCGCTTTCTCTTTGTGGCACGCTGTATCACTGATGACGTGGAACTTTCTACTTCAAAGCTCTCATATGAAGTATGTAAGATGTGCGTGACATGTCTTTCTTCATCCTGCATCTGCCCTATCAAGGATGATGGACCAATCTCACAGGTGCCATGAGTTATAACTTGATCTTCAATGACTGGTGGATTATTAATTTACCTTTTATCCAAGTCACCTTAAATTATCCACTTTTCAATGGAACAAAGGACCTCATAATAAGATGGAGCTTGTTGCAACAGATAGGGAGGCTCCTAATCTATTGACGTTCCCTGGTTTCTTTCATCTCTGACAGTTGTTGGAATTTTTGAAGTAATGGCATGTATCTAACTAGAGTGTTCAACCTTCATAGCACTGATTTCCCTGGCGTGGTCTTCTTCCATATCTTTTATTACTTTATTGTTCTTTTCCTTTATGGTCATCAAGCAATGCTGCATAGATTTTATCTCTTCCTTATGATTTGCTTGCATAGTAGCCAACTGATTATTATGATTGAACGTCATGATAGTCATTTCTTCATCCATAGTTAATAACTTGTTTTGCATAGAATTAATTTCCCTATCATGATTAGCTTTCATGGTCGTCATATTTTCCTCTAAGCCTGATAACTTGCTTTGCATAAAACTAATTTCTGTGTCAATGATTAATCTTCATGGCCTCAATTTCCTTAGCATGTTGATTTTGCATGATCTCCATCTGCCTATTACGTTTTTCCAGGTGGGTGCATAAAGTTCTCACATCATTGGCGTAATTAGTTTGATTGATCTCCATATTTCTTACTAGCCGCATTAGTTCTTGTATAATTTGCTTCTGATCTTCCTTTTCATTGTCAACACTGTTTTTACAATTTGTCCCTGCTTTTCCACTATCATATATTTGATCTGCAATGGTACAGGTGGATGGCATATTTTGATATGAAGAATTGTCTTGGAATCTTTCATCGACGGTTAGACCTTTTACAATATTACTTTCATTCTGTTGCACAATTTTAGGGGCACAAGGCGAGTTGTCTGGATCACCATATCTATCTTGAAAAGCATCGACAATGTCTTGTAAAGAAGTGAAAGAATCTTCAGGACAATTATTAAACCAGTTCAAAGCATCACCCTTTAAGGAAAGGACAAAAAGACGCATTTTGACATCTTCATGATTATACTGAGGGGGTGTTAAGTTATGGTATGTTCTATGCTTATAACAATTTACTTCTTTTTCTTATTACATTCCACCGATTAGCAATCACATGTACATAAAGTAAAGTGCAGATAGAACATTAAACGATCGACAGAAAACAAGCCAA
>APFE030616777.1:27285-58737 GCA_000404065.3 Pinus taeda | reverse complement strand
TTTTCGACTCTTAAGCAGCCAAATCTATCAATAATCCACACTAATATTTTCAGAATTTAAAACTTAATGTGAGATATTTCAGAAAACCCTTCATGCATTCATAAAAAATTTCAAATGATAAGCCCGGGATCAAGAACTGGCTGGGCTCTTTCAGAAAACACAATCAGGGAGTTGGCTGGTTCAGTCGAGAACTTCCCCTAACGCCCGATAAACTCAAAACTAAGATTTCCTGCACAGCTTAAAATCAACCATTAACATAGAGGGAAAAAGCAATAGTGTAATCCAGATCAAATGGAGATACCTGCCATTATATTTCAGAATCTAAACTATCATTCAAACCCCAGAGATCAGACAAGATACCTGTGCCTAAATCAATCTTCATCAAGCTATTATCAATGGCTGAAAATAAAATTATGCAGAAAAATAAAACATCTTACAGCATTTCTAGAAGAGTAACACTAGCAAGATTTCAACCCCAAAGTCTTTCTTTATTGTACAAAAAATGACTACAAGAGAGCTTTCTTCAGCACAAGACTCTAAGATCCAATTTGATCTTAAATGACCCCTAACACCCTATTTAAAGGAAAAATTCCCAACGGCTAGTTCGAGTGATCCATGTCAAAATGATCTCGACCTTCGATGAGGATCAAAGTTTCTTTTAATCTCATCCGTCAAATTTTTAAATGCATTTTAATATATTAAAAAATTGAAATTCTGCGTTTATTTACTCAAAACTTTGACTTATTATTATTTTATTATTTTATTTTATTTTTTCAAAAAAAAATATTTATTTTTTAAATTTTAATTATTAAATATTATTTAATTTTTAATTTTATATTTTTTATTAATTTATCTTTATTTATTTATTTATTTTTTTTTTTTTGGATCCTCGAACTTAGCCTTTGGAAAAATCACGAAGGACCTCGGACTTAGGACTTTAGGACTCATGAGGGGATAAAACATTTTCTAACCCTTAAGACACTTTACATCATGACTTTTACAATTTTACATGTCAAGGGGGAAAACCCATTTGACATAGACCCTCATAGACCACCCAGTTCTGCGACACAAATATAATCTAGCAGATCAACGCACTAGGATTCCCCTAAGATTCTAATGACAAAATCCATTCTGGCTTTGGGGTTAGGCTGAAGGAAAACTCTGCGGATCATGGATCAGTGAGACAACAAACCTTCCGGAACGTAGATTATCACTAGAAAATTAAGTTTGCCTAGGGAATTTACATACATGACTCAGATCTGCTAAGATTATTTACAAATTTACACATGCAGACTGGGTTTACAACATAACATGATCGGGCTGATGATGATAATCGAATGGCACGGACATGTCACTCAAGCGCTATCCCTTTTGCGAAAAAGGGGGTGTACTGCTATGGGTAGCTGACACGTAGTGGTCAACATCTGGCTCTACATGGGGACACATAGCTACACTGCAGGAATGTGAGAATCCAGAATCTGCATCCACGCAACACACGATAAAACATAAGTAGCGTCCATCCAAAAATCATCATATAACATTAAGCACAAGAAAGATATAAGCTCTTCATTTATTAACTAGTCCAACAACATGAAAAAGTAAATCTAATCCTAAAACAGAAATGAAAATGCTGAAAAAACAAGGAGTAGGGTTAGAAATACAGAGGATGCCCCATGGCATTCAAATGTGTTCAATATAGTGTATACTAAGCATTTGCTTGCTCTCAAGCAAATCTGTCGACTGCTTCTCGAATGTGCCATGTCCAATTCTGCATACTGTAGGACTTTCTCCTATCCGAAAATCAAGTTGCTCGCGGCCGTCTGATGCATCAAATCTTCTTCTCGTTCTCTTTCTTTTGCGCCTTCTCTTTGTGGCAGGTTGTATCACTGATGACGTGGAACTTTCTGCTTCAAAGCTCTCATATGAAGTATGTAAGATGTGCGTGACATGTCTTTCTTCATCTTGCATCTGCCCTGTCAAGGATGATGGACCAATCTCACAGGTGTCATGAGTTATAACTTGATCTTCAATGACTGGTGGATTAACAGTGTGAGCATCAATCTGATTATTATTTCCCTTTTATCCAGGTCACCTTCAATTATCCACTTTTCAAATTAACAAAGGACCTCATAATAAGATGGAGCTTGTTGCAACAAATAGGGAGGCTCCTAATCTATTGACGCTCCCTGGTTTCTTTCATCCTCTGACAGCTGTTGGAATTTCTGAACCTGTATTGTAATTGCATGTATCTGGCTAGAGTACTGATTTCCCTGGCATGGTCTTCTTCCATATCTTTCATTACTTTATCGTTCTTTTCCTTTATGGTCATCAAGCAATGTTGCATAGAGTTTATCTCTTCCTTATGATTTGCTTGCATTGTAGCCAACTGATTATTATGATCGAACGTCATGATAGTCATTTCTTCATCCATATTTAATAACTTGTTTTGCATAGAAGTAATTTCCCTATCATGATTAGCTTTCATGGTCGTCATATTTTCCTCTAAGCCTGATAACTTGCTTTGCATAAAACTAATTTCTGTGTCATGATTAGTCTTCATGGCCTTAATTTCCTTAGCATGCTGATTTTGCATGATCTCCATCTCCCTATTACGTTTTTCCAGGTGGGTGCATAAAGTTCTCACATCATTGGCGTAATTAGTTTGATTTATCTACATATTTTTTACCAGCAGCATTAATTCTTGTATAATTTGCTTTTGATCTTCATTTTCATTGCCATTTGTCCATGCTTTTCCACTATCATGGATTTGATCTGCAGTGGTACAGGTGGATGGCACATTCTGATATGAAGAATTGTCTGGGAATCTTTCGTCGACAGCTGGACCTTTTATAAGATTGATTTCATTCTGTTGCACAATTTTAGGGGCACGAGGCGAGCTATCTGGATCACCATATCTATCTTTAAAAGCATTGACAATGTCCTGTAAAGAAGTGAAGGAATCCTTAGGACAATTTTTAAACCAATTCAAAGCATCACCCTCTAAAGAAAGGACAGAAAGATGCTTTTTGACATCTTCATTATTATACTGAGGGGGTCTACAATATATGATCATTATACGAGTAAACAAGCCTAGATGCTTTTTAACAGTGACTAAATCACCACTTGAGAACAAAGGTAATTTAGAAATGGCCACTTCCGGAAAATCATGGAGATCATCAGTGAAATGACATGGTTTAAACGAATAATCCATGATGTATAATGAGGGACCAAATGGATGATAGAACGAGATCTCTGCTCAAGAAAATCAAGAGATGAAATAAGTGGAGTCGCCACTTGAACAATGAATCTAATTCTAGGATCCAAAAAGTAACGAGCAAGCAGATATGAGGGAGGCTTCTTGTCTGGGAAAAAGAAATAAAATGGAGTTGCCACCCAAACAAGAAACGAACTGAAGAGAAGTTGCTGATATGATGAAAGATAAGGTGATGAAAAGATCCAAATGATGCCAAAAAATGTTGAATCTGCCAGCTCAAATAAAAGATGAGAAAGATGAAAGAATGATGAGAAATGAGAATATGAATGTCGCTGAAATGCCAGGGACAAAAAAACTCTATCCCCATCAACGACGCCAAAAAATGTTGTCGCAAAGATTGTTACGACAACGTTCAAACTGGGGGCTGTCACCCTGATCCCCGATCTCTCCGTTTAAGCCGTCTCCCACGGCTAAGGGGGGTAGACCCTACCGGATGAAAGATGACCAACTATGGACCAGTTGGGTTGGGAGACACGACAAGCCAATTTAGCACTAGATTGATTTTATGAATTAATGAACCAGTCCCTTATGGAGTTAATGATTAACTGATTATTTATTAGATGTTGCAAAAAATATGAACCTTGTAAAACAATCATTTATCATCAAACCCAAGCAATGCAAAAAATATGAACCTTGTAAAACAATCATTTATCATCAAACCCAAGCAATGCAAGATATCCAATAAATTCACAATTGCTTTAACGATGATCCAACAATTAAACTTCGAGAAAAATTAAATGCTTTAAATGATCAAAAAATTTAAATGTTGACCAATTACCATTTTCACATAGCTAACTTTAAATAAACATTTAAATGCATTTAGCTATACTACAATAGAAAGAAAAGACTTTAAAAGAAATTTCCGATTTTAAATTAGTCTTTTTTCGTAATTTATTTATTTATTTTTTAATTCTAAGCAAAACTACTTTAAATCTAAACTAAAGGAAATTTAAAATTATTAAAGCTAAATCCTAAATAAATCTAAAAAGTTCAAAGCAAAATCTAAAATTTAAAACTTTTTATAATTGTTGATTTATGAAATTAGGATCAAAACAAAACTAAATTAAAACTACTATAAACAATGAAAGTCAAATTCTTTTTATTTTAAATATTTTTATTTTTTATGATTTTTTGATTTACTTTAAAATTAAAACAAAGCTAAACGTTAAACATTCTAAATATTAAAACTAAAGCCTAACCAATAGAAAAGCAAATTGAATAGATACAAAACTTAAATATATCCAAACTAAATAAAAAGAGGAACCTACATATATACATCCCAGAAATAAAATAAACTACCTACGCTAACCCTATGAAAACAGAACATACCAAAATCAAAACGCTTGTTTATTTGCAGGTTTGACGTGAGAATGAGCGTTCGAAGGTGAGTAGCACGCTGTGGATTTGGGTGTTTGCTGTATGGAACTCGACGGCCAGTCAATGGACAACGTGAAGATGGTTGAGCGAAGTGCGGACAGCGTTTGGACGGGCTGCGATGAAGTTGCACGGGTTTGGAAACACGCTGGTGCAGGTAGGAAGCAACTGAGTGGAAGTGTATGGAGCAACTAGCATGTAGGTTTACGGGATATGGAGATTTTTTGATGCAGGAGCCACGAGGATCAAACACTGTCGAAGTCGCGGATGGGGAAGGAGTGCAGATGCTGGAGTTGGAGTATGACGCAGCAAAGAGAGTGATCAATATTCAGATGAGCATGGAGCAGCGTTGGAGCTGTATGAGCAAAGAGCAACGTGGAGAGGCAAGGAAAGAGCCATGTTTAAAAAAAATGACTGTGTGAGGAAGCTGAGGGGAGCTTGCTGCGTAGAGGGACTGGCAGCAACTCAAAGAATGGCCAGCAGGTGGTTGATGGAACTGTTTAGCAGTGAAGAGAAGTGGATGTGCGAGATTTTGAAAGGACACAGGTTGACTGCGCATGAATGGGCAACGTTGAAGGCTGCGTTGAGGAGGCGCTGAGCAAAAATAGCAATGCTGAAACTTGGCACAATCCAGGAGCCTCCCCAAAAAAAATTTCAAAAATTTTCCTGTAACCTAAAGACAATGGAAACAAACAGCCAGAACCTGGAAATGCAAAAAATAAATGAAACCCTAAAAAACTAGCTAAATAATTACAGTATTTATAGATTTACGACTCTTAAATAGCTAGATATGACAATAATCCACACTAATATTTTCAGAATTTAAAACTTAATGTGAGATATTTCAGAAAACCCTTCATGCATTCATAAAAAATTTCAAATGATAAGCCCAGGATCAAGAACTGGCTGGGCTCTTTCAGAAAACACAATCCGGGAATTGGCTGGTTCAGCCGAAAACTTCCCCTAATGCCCTGTAAACTCAAAACTAAGATTTCCTGCACAGCTTAAAATCGACCATTTACATAGAGGGAAAAAACAATAGTGAAATCCAGATCAAATGGAGATACCTACCATTATATTTCAGAATCTAAACTATCATTCAAACCCCAGAGATTAGACAAGATACCTGTGCCTAAATCAATCTTCATCAAGCTATTATCAATGGTTGAAAATAAAATTATGCAAAAAAATTAAACATCTTACAACATTTCCAAAAGAGTAACACCAACAAGATTTTCAACCCCAAAGTCTTTTTTTATTGCACAAAAAATGACTACAAGAGAGCTTTCTTCAGCACAAGACTCTAAGATCCAATCTGATCTCAAATGACCCCTAACACCCTATTTAAAGGAAAAATTCCCAACAGCTAGTTCGAGTGATCCATGTCAAAATGATCTTGACCGTCGATGAGGATCAAAGTTTCTTTTAATCTCATCCGTCAAATTTTGAAATGCATTTTAATATATTAAAAAATTGAAATTCTGCATTTAATTACGCAAAACTTTGACTTATTATTATTTTATTTTATTTTTCAAAATTTTTATTTATTTTTTAAATTAAATTATTTTAGTTTATTAATCTTTTATTTTATTTTTTAAATTATTATTTTTAAAATTTAATTTTTTATTATATATATAAATATATAATTTTTTGGATCCTCGAACTTAGCCTTTGGAAAAATCACGAAAGGACTTAGACTAGGCCTTAGACTCATGAGGGATAAATCATTTCTAAACCCTCAAGACACTTTACATCATGACTTTTACAATTTTACATCTCAAGGGGGAAAACCCATTTGACATAGACCCTCATAGACCACCCAGTTCTGCGGCACATATAATCTAGCAGATCAACGCACTAGGATTCCCCTAAGATTCTAATGACAAAATCCATTCCAGCTTTGGGGTTAGGCTGAAGGAAAACTCTGCCGATCATGGATCGGTGAGACAAAACCTTTCGGAATGTAGACTATCATTAGAAAATTAGGTTTGCCTAGGCAATTTACATACATGACTCAGATCTGCTAAGATTATTTACAAATTTACACATGTAGATTGGGTTTACATCATAACATGATCGGGCTGATGATGATAATCGAATGGCACAGTCATGTCGCTCAAGTGCTATCCATTTTGCGAAAAAGAGGGTATACTACTATGGGTAGTTGACACGTAGTGGTCAACAGGCGCATTGGTGGAATTAGCAAGTGGTTGAGGAGGGGTCGGGGGATCAAATCCCACCCCTCCCCGTTTTAATACTGTTGGACATTGGATAAACCAACGCTTCCCATGTGTTTCGCGACATGGACTAATTGCCTCTCGTGGATCCCTATCTCTGGCGATGCAATTGTTGGCTAACACTTGCAGATTTTGGTCTAATGGTGATCGTGATTCCCAACAAGTGGTATCAGAGCGTAGGTCACGAGTTCAATACACACCCAACTCGTGTTGGGGGGGAGATTGTTGGACATTGGATAAACCAACGCTCCCCGTGTGTTTCATGACATGGACTAACCACCTATCGTGGATCCTTATCTCTGGCGATGAAATCGTTGGCTAACACCTGCAGGTTTTGGTCTAATGGTAATCATGATTCCCAACAAATACATTGTAGTTTGCATCGTTGTACTGGGTGGCGGGTCCACCGAACTGGTGGCCCACCCCCACATCTTTCGCTGTAACCGTTTGTCTGAATGGAGTGGAGGGGCGACGGGGTTGACAGCCCACCCCCTAACACTTTTTTTAATTATTGTTTGATGTGGCAGTTCCGGGGGCAGTGGGGTCATGGACACCCGCCCCTTTTTTTATATTTAAATCGTTGTGGACTCCACCGGTGGCAGCGGGGGTCATGGCCTACCGCCCTTTTTTTAAATTTATTAACCCACTTTAGAAAAATTTCTCGAACCTTAGGGTTATTGGACGAATTAATTGTCCTACAAATTTTCCCAGAAAACTGGACAGATTCTGGTGCCGATTTCTGCCAAATTGCACCCTCCGTAAAGCCTGCCACATGGGTAAGTCAACCTTGAACTTTGACTGCTCCTATTTTCCTCATACGAGTTCAGATTGGAGTGTCGTTCGCACCGTTGGAATTAGGGCAACGAGCACTTCGATCTAGTGTCAAGTTCATCAACTTTCTGCCACTTCGAATTTTGAGCCTTTTACGATGCCACTGGTATCTGGAGATCCACTTGGATCAATTTGCCAGTTCTGCTGTCGGATTAGCTGGAAACTGTCGGGTGAAGTGAGGTAATCTCACTCAGTTTTCTGCCATTATAATTTTCTCTGTAACTGGATTGCCGGGAGGGCATCCAACATTATATTCAGAACTACTTCTTAATAATATAAAACCCTCAGAGCTGTTGCACCGGTTTTCTCACATTAGGTTTTTCTAGGGACTATTTTGTCCAAAAATAACGGTGTCCTATGTATATTTTTCTTTGCTCGGTTTCTTGTTTCATGTAATCAAATTAAATTGGTGTAGGCTGCAGAAGAAATTTACTTCAGTATTTTTCAGAAAATAACTTGATAATGTACATTAAAATCAAGTAGAAGAAGTAAATTCAGTTTTGTTGTAGTGGGAGTTCCTTGTGTATAGGAATTTTCACACAAGTGTCCTCTTGGTTTGTCGTACTTGCTTGGCCAAGTATCACCCTTTGGAATACCGTTGAAATTTGATACTCTCTTATTCTATGTTTTTCTAACTCAGTGATATGAACTGCCAAACTATTATGGAATGTGGCATTTTGTTACTCATTTTTCTCATTCATAAGGTCCTGCAGGGTGTTCTGGAGTGACATTTCTTTCACAGTGATCTCTTGCACTACTTTATAGAAAATCTGGCAAGTTATGCAAGACAACAGAGGCATGGTTGGCCACGAGTTTCTGCTGTTGAAAGAATCAATAAAACCCCTCAAATCTTTTAATTCATTTTCAACCTGCTTTTTGGCTACTTGTATTTCTTCATCCTGTTGTTTAAGTACAATCTGATCAAATTCCCTTATATAACTTCATAGATCATGTAATGGTGTTACCTCCCTAGGTAGGAGTAGTTAACGAACAACCCTAATAGGTGTTCTCAACCCGTAAAAGGAATGACATGTCCAAGGTACATCTTTCAAGTGGTAGGTGTCATGTGGATAATGATGAGGCGAATGGGGACACAGGGGTCTTAACGCCAAATGCCAACAACTCAAGGGTGATAATGATAAGGGATGTCCACATATTTGGGTGTATGAATATAGGAGGAAGAAACCGTGGTACATGAGTTACCCAGACCTTTGTTTTTCCATCCTTTTGCATTTTCCTTTTGCCTTTTATTGATTTTTCTTTTATTTTACTACTCAGGGCTGTAGGGGTTGAGAGCATGATGTGTATGGTATAGCATTGATTTCTCCCTTAAGGTGGGGCAGTTCATCGCTCACCAGGGGTTAGGACATACATGGTGATGGGCCTCCAAATTAGACATAAATTAAGGCCCATCTAACCTTTCTTAGGCACATGAAGGCTATATTAATCCTCTCCTTTTACACTTAATAATGTTTTTTAACTTTAATATGTTCATCAGGAAGGTTTCTGGATAATTGCATATTTGTGCATAATATTATTTATTTTTGTAGAATATTGTGAGAAATTGGGCAAATTATGGAGATTTGGAGGAGGAGATACTTTAGGGACTTGGTTCCAACTATAGGAAGATCAATATAGAATAATAAATCAACAAGATATTCTGAAATTATTGCACAGATTTTGGATCTCCAATGGTTGAGAGAATCTAGGAATGTGTTCCCTATCATTTAATTTAGATTCCTAGTGTTGGAAACCAGATCCACTATTTGAGGAATTTTGAAGGGGAAATCTTCCTCCTTTCGTGGGGAAGGCTTCCTAATCATTTTGTATAAGTACCAAGTCAAATTTGCCTCTAGGGGTTCATTTTTATTAGTCTTCTTGTGGAGAGAACTCGTATTTTTGCGGCTCCACTTTCGTTTCTTGCAAGGATTTAATTGTATTGATGGAAATAATGAAGATTGGTGCTATGTTCAGCTTCTAAATCTTGGTCTCCTTCATAGAACTCTGAGTTTTCTTGGGCTTGGCCATCCCAGGAACCTCAAAGTTTTTTCTTGTTTTTGCATTTAGTATTGATGATTCTTGTTGTAGGATTGGGTTAAATGGTTGAATTAATTTATTTTGCAGGATCACAAGCATCATTTCATCCTTGGAACAACTTTGGAAGGTCATAGTAATCATTGAGCTACTTGGAGTAGTTTGCTTATTCCCAAATCTAAATTTCTGTAAATCCCTTGTGGCAAATAGTAGTAAATTTCTGCTATTTTTTAGAACATGCTAACGAGCTTCAATCGAGTTGATTCCACTTGCATTAGATCACAAAAATATTCACGATAATAACAAAATTTATCCCATTGCATTTTCATTTGATTAGGGTAGGCATTTGATAGATTAACTAGCTCACTAGTTCTCGAATTTCTAGATTTTAGACTAGTAATTTTCTGCTATTTTTTAACATGTGTTAACAGGGATATTTTTTAGTGATTCCACTTGGAATAGAGACCTAGGACATCCTAGTCAATAACAACATTTGTCCCATCCAATTTGGATTTTATTTTCTTGGTCATTTGGTGGATTACATCTTCCTATAGCAAACCTATTTCTTGTAGCAGATTCCTGTAGCACTCTTCCAGCATGTATATGCTTGCCGAGATTTGCTCAAAAAGGTTGGTTTTTGTCCCTTAGGGTTGAATCATGACCCCTCGGCTCTAAATAAATGGTTGAGGAGGAATAAACACCACTTAGGACTTGCCTTTTTACGCAAAACATTTCAGCGAATTGAGTTAAAGGACAAATTTATGAATTGGATAATACAATAATAATTTTCTTGATTTCCACATCCAATGAACTCTATCAATGGATCTAAACTCTTTGAAATGTAATGATTGATATTTAGTTAATGATATTTACTTTATGAAATTAGAATAGTTTTCCTTCCTTGTATTTTCTTTCTTGCAATAGGTTAAGGTTTCCACTTTGAGCATTTCCATTTCTGCAACTAGTTAGGATTTGATTTCATTACATGCACTCCATTACATCATGACAACAAAGGAATGACACATTGTATGTTGCACATATAGTGCCGATACCTCTTAAGTTTGTATGAACCTCGAGTTGAGAATTAAAGTTGGTAGCCTTGGGAGTTGCAGCATTCTTGTTGCAATATTGAGGATCATCACTTTTCGACGCCGTTGCCGAGGAGGTGTCAAAGTATGCATTGTTTTCTTCCATAGTTGATTCATTTTTATTTTAATTTTCTGCAGAAGCAAAAAAATTGCATTAGGCATCTTTCATTTCAAGAACATAAAATTGCATTGCATTAGCATTCAAATTCAAAAAAAAAATTTCCAATACCAACCCCCCCCCTTTTGATCATGTGGTGCAGTAAGAGCCACATCACCATTCATTTTTGAAGGTAGAAGAAGAAGAGGTGATAGAGAACGTAGAAGAAATGGATGGAGATGATGACAATGAAGAAGACCCTCTTGGATTTCCCATTCAAGACACTAATATTAGTGTGCACATGAAGAACATCCCTCCACCTTTTCTTCCAAACTTTCATGATCTAAGGTCAGAGGATCCGAAAACCTTTCTCTTTGAATTTGAAATTGTTTGTAGATCTTATGGTTACTTATTAAACACTCAAAAATTGAAATTGTTTCCGACAACATTGAAGGATAGAGCTCTTAAATAGTTTATGAGTTTAGGGACTAGTTCAATAAGATCATGGAATGATATGCAAAATATATTTCTAGAAAAATATAAAGATCATGATCAACTAGCGAATGCATGTGCTTAGTTGTTCAGTCAACTATATCATCCAGACTGTAGTAACTGTCGATTTTTTGGTAGCATTGGATGTTCTCTAGCTCCGAAATTTTGTGGAGGGGCTAGA
This sequence comes from Pinus taeda, assembly GCA_000404065.3. Lineage (NCBI taxonomy): Eukaryota > Viridiplantae > Streptophyta > Pinopsida > Pinales > Pinaceae > Pinus > Pinus taeda. Next base: position 47,129 of record APFE030616777.1, on the reverse strand, counting down.
ACACATGAGATCCCCAAGACCCAGAAATCATTTAGTGAAATTCCACCCAAATTGTATTTTATTAAAATAATTAATATTTTTAATGGAGTTCCTAAGTCTAAACTTAGAAAAATTAAAATATTAATGGGTATTAATGAAAATATAGGTGAGAAGCTTCTAAGAGACGAGGATCAAGTATAATTTAATCTTAGTCGTTGATATCTCAACAGGAGAAGTATAAATGAAGGCTTGAGAATCATTTGGAGACACACCGGACAAATACTCAGTAACCCGAGGGAAATCGATTCTCAAGAAGGAAGAGTTCGATTTCAGAGGGAGAGTTGCAGGGTGAAGGAAGAGGAGGGTATCAGCATCAGTTGGAAACTGAGGAGGGGACGTGGGGAATTAGAGGGACATCGCAGAGGGTCAACTCAGAGAGGCAGCGCAGCAAGGGACGCAGTCCTCATGTAGTCCTCACGCAGAGATGACGTAGAGGTGACATAGTGGAGACTGGAGGGTCTCTTGGGTGTCAGAGTTTCTCCAAAGGGTGGAGGAAAATTGTCTCAGGTGTTTTCTCAAAGGTTTCTCTATGTTCTGCAAATCATTCATTGTAAAGAGATTGTTGCTGAAGAATAATAAATAAACCCTCATCTGCTGCACCAGTTTTCCCGCATTGGGTTTTTTGGGGACGATTGTCCAAAAATAACTGTGTTGATGTTATTGATTCTTGTGCTTATATTTCATTATTTTTTTATCTATGCTATTATGTGACAACTGCAGTAGAATTTACTTTGATGTTTACAGAAGGATTTTGTAAATAACTTATTGTGGAAAATAAGTAGGAGAAATAAATTAGTCACTGCAGTAGAATTTCACGGTAGAAATTTTCACATGGTATCAGAGCTGAGATCGAGGAACAGGATTAGAGAATCTGCAATGAGTCGTGAACATGATGCTAGAGAAGCAACTCAAAAGGACTCACGCAGTTCTTCGAGAAAGAGGAAAGCGCGAAGAATATAATGGATCACGATAGTTTTGTGTTGGCTTCCAGACTGGAAGAAGAAGTCGCTTGCTTGTCAAGTTCTTCTTCCTCTGAGGTTTGGTATATTGACAGTGGGGCTTCTGCGCACATTATGGGAATACGAGAGTGTTTCTCGAGCTATTAAGAAGAATAGATGAACTTCCAAATCACCATGGGAAATAAGTCAAAATATACCCCCACAGGAAGAGGTACTGTAGTTTTTCAAATAGAAGCAGGGGATTGACTTCAAGCTACCAATGTGATGCATGTGCCTGGATTAAGAATGAACTTACTCTTTGTATCTCAGTTACAGAACAAGGTCTATGATGTTTACTTCATTGGCGTGAAAGTATATGTCAAACATCCGAGTTGGAAGAAGAAGGCCTAAATTGGAGTCAGAAGTAACAAACTGTATAAGTTACAACTAGAATATCCAATAGCACTGATAGGAATCAGTGGGGAAAAAGATTTGAATGAACTATGGCACAGAAGGATGGGGCACTTACACCATGGGCCTCTAATAATTCTCAGAGGAACCGTCAAAAGAGTTCCAGAATTAAGTACCAAACGAGACGATGTATGCAAAGGTTGCGTACTGGGCAAGTATGCCAAAGCGACTTATTCCAAAAGTAACAATAGGGAAAAGAGTGTTTTTGGATTAATACACTCATATATCTGTGGAACCATGTCCACAAAAGCTCTTAGTGGTGCCGAATACTTTGTCACCTTCATTGATGACCACTCCAAGAAGACTTGGATCTACTTTCTAAAAACCGAGGATGAGGTCTTTGATCGATTCAAAGAGTTTAAAGCTTTGGTTGAGAATCTGACAACGAAAAGGATCAAAGTGTTGCGCTCAGACAATGGTGGGGAATACATTGATAAATGCTTCGCTGAGTTTTGAGCAAGAGAAGGTATCAAAAGAGAATGGACACCTCCATATAATCTGGAGCAAAATGTAGTAGAGAGGAAGAACAGAACTATTGTTGAAGCAATGAGGGCAATGTTTTATGATCTGGATATGCCCAGATTTTTATGGGAAGAAGTATGTAGCACAACAATATATGTTCAGAACAAGACTCCTCACAAGCCATTAGGTAAGGTTACTCCGGAGAGTGTCTTCACCGACAAGAAGCCTGAAGTGAGTCATTTCAGAATATTTGGGAGCTTGGCATACTGCCATATACCAAAGAAAAGAGGAAGAAGTTGGATCAAACTGCAGAAAAAGGATATCTTGTGGGATATAGCAAGAATTCTAAGACATATAGAATCTACCTCTGGGCAATAGAAAGATCGTAGTACGATGAGATGTAAAGTTCATGGAGGACAGAGCTTTTAGGAAATCCCAAGAAATGCCTTCCGAAGAGCAGTCAAAGGATGATCCATTGGTCTAGCCACTTTGACCAGCAGAAACCAACACTAGCATTTCTCCAAGGCACAAGAATCTAGAAGCATCACAGCAGATGGAATCTCAGGAGGAGGAGCAAATAGATCCACCCACTACCAGTGGAAGAACGAGTTGGGAACTTCGAAAGATACTACGGGATGCAGAGGATCTCATTGGAGCTCCTAGCAATGAGAAAAGGGAGCGTAGACAACCAGATTGATACCAAGGTTTGGTGGCTCAGGTTGGAGAACCCTCTAGTTTTCAAGAGGTCGTTCAGCATCAAGTATGGGTAGATGTTATGGTGGAGGAATACAGTGCCATAATGATCAATGATGTCTAGGAAGTGGTACCCAGACCTCAAGATAGATTAGTTGTAGGTTCGAGATGAATCTACAAGGTCAAATATGTTGCAGATGACAGTGTGGAAAAATACAAAGGCAGGTTCGTAGCTAAGGGGTATGCTCAGAAGGAAGGGATAGACTATGAAGAAACCTTCGCCCCAGTAGCCAGGTATACTTCTATTAGATCCATGATATCCCTTGCAGAACAGATGGGGTGGGAGATTCACCATATGGAAGTCGAGAAGTATACATTGAACAACCAAATGGTTTTGAGACACATGAAAAGAAAACTCATGTATGTAGGTTGAAGAAATCCTTGTCTCGGCCTAAGAAAGCGCCTAAAGCATGGTACGGTCGAATTGATGGTTACTTGCAGAAGATGGGATTCGTCAAGAGTGACGCAGATCCCAACCTCTACTATTTGACTGTAGAGAATGAGTCTCTAAATCTGGTGTTATATGTGGATGACCTTTTTCTGACAGGCTTATCTAGGCTCATCAAAGATTGCAAGGAAAACCTAGCTACAGAATTTGACATGAAGGACTTGGGACAGATGCATTATTTTCTGGGGTTGGAAGTTTGGCAACAAAAGGGTGAAATTTTCCTTGGACAAGGGAGATATGCATCAGAAATTTTAAAAAGGTTCAGAATGCAGGACTGTAGATCCATGGCCACTCCAAAGATTACCAACTAGAAGAAGACTAATGCGTCTGAAGATAAAGAAGTAGATCCCACCTTGTATAGGCAGCTCACAACGTCCCTGATGTATCTGGTCAATACAAGGCCAGAAATTTGTTATGTTGTCAACACCTTCAGTCAGTTCATGGTGAAACTGAAGAGGGCACACAGGGCAGCAGCCAAGCATGTTCTCAGATATATACGAGGAGCAGTCGAGAATGGATTAATGTACACCCAAGGCAATGATATAAGACTGAGTGGGTTCACTGACGTAGATTGGGTTGGAAGTTTCGTAGATCAGAAAAGTACCATTGGGTACTGTTTCAACATTGGATCAAGAATGACGTCCTAGTGTAATAGGAAACAGAAGTTCGTAGATCTAAGCTCAACTGAAGCTAATTATATGGCAGCTAGCACAGCATCGAAGCCATATGGCTTAGAAAGTTGCTTGTGAATCTATTCAAGAGAAGGATGGAAGCGACTAACATTTTGTGTGATAATCAAAGTTGCATCAAGCTCTTTGAGAATCTATTTTTTCATGATCGGTCGAAGCACATTGACATCAGGTGTCACTTTATCAGATATTGTGTCCAGCGAGGTGCAGTACAGTTACAGTACATTCCGACAGGAGAACAAGTGGCAGACATTCTCACCAAGGCTCTAGGAAGAAAAAAGTTTGTTTATTTTAGGGAGAAGATGGGGATGATTGAGAATCCATTTCAGTCGCAGAAACAGATAGTGTTGTACCTAAGAGGGAGCTGCATTACATATGCAGCAATGACAGTGGCAGTGTCATGGGCAGTAGTACAAATTGCAGTAGTGCAGTGGATGAAGGGCAGCAGGCCGAGCATCAGCAATGCAGAAGACTAATGTCGTGTATCAATGTGATACTTCTGCTAGGAAGTATTGCTAGAGCACATTCCTCTCTAAGAGGGAGTGTTGATTTTTGGGTAGCATCAGATGTGCTCTAGCTCCGAAATTTTGTGGAGGGGTTAGAACACATGAGATCTCCAAGACCCAGAAATCGTTTGGTGAAATTCCACATGGATTATATTTTATTAAAATAATTAATATTTTTAATGGGGTTCCTAAGTCTAAACTTAGGAAAATTAAAATATTAGTGGATATTAATGAAAATATGGGTGAGATGATTCTGAGATACGAGGATCAAGTCTAATTTAATCTTAGCCATTGATTAGAGATTAGATCACAACCGTTGATATCTAAATAGGAAAAGTATAAATGAGGGCTTGAGAGTCATTTGGAGACACACTAGGAAAATACTCAATAACCCGAGGGAAATCGATTCTCAAGAAGGAAGAGTTTGATTTTAGAGGGAGAGTTGCAAGGTGAAGGAAGAGGAGGGTATCAGCATCAGTCGGAGACTGAGGAGGGGACGCAGTGCATCAAAGGGACAGCGCAGAGGGTCAACTCAGAGAGGCAACGTAGCAAGGGACGCAATGCTCACGCAGAGATGATGCAGAGGTGATGCAGCGAAGACTGGAGGGTCTCTTGGGTGTCATAATTTCTCCAAGGGGTGGAGGAAAATGATCTCATGTGTTTTCTCAAAGGTTTCTCTATGTTATGCAAATCATTTCTTGTAAAGAGATTGTTGTTGAAGAATAATAAATAAACCCTCATTTGCTGCACCCGTTTTCCCGCATTGGGTTTTTCCAAGGATGACTGTCAAAAATCACTGTGTTGATGTGATTGATTTGTGTGCTTGTATTTCACTGTTCTTTTCTCTATGCTATTATGTGACAATTGCAATAGAATTTACTTTGATGTTTACAGAAGGGTTTTGTAAATAACTTATTGTGGAAAATAAGTAGGAGAAATAAATCAGTTACTGTAGTAGAATTTCATGTTAGAAATTTTCACAATAACTAGTATACCTAGGAAATGATAGGTGGTCCCTCCTGAACCCCAATGCCAGTTTGAGCTTCTGGCATCCCCAGTGCCTGGAAACTCTTGCTGACCTACACTTGGGTCCACTACCATCTCCATAGCCCACTCCACTAAATACCAACTCAGAATCTCTCGCCATCCAATCCCAAGAGAGGGATCAAATGTATGATCTCCCACACATAGAACAACCCCAACATGCGGAAGTTGCACTTTGTGCAACTCAAGTCGTCTCATCTCGCTATCCTGGTCAACACATGAAATCTGACAAGGTAGCTCTATCCCTCTCTCTCCAATGGGTAAAGGAAACTTAAAAGTGCTTCCACCCCCATCTATGTTGCCTGAAGAGAGCTGCTTCAACGCTCCAACGTGCACTCTAGCAGAACCAGTAGGGAATCCAACCACTCCCCAACGTGACTCAAGTTGGCCATGGATTCGACACAAACCCCTCTCGTGCCCTCCATCTCCTCGTTCTGCTATAGAATAGCCTCTTGCACTAACATGACTTTCCCTTTTATATCTGGGGGTCGGCCTGAAACTGATGGAACTGTTGTGGACGACCATCATCTAATACCATTGTATCTCCTAGTGCCCCATCAAGGGGGGATATGTCTCCTGGCACCTCCCCCATATTTTGTGTGTTGTTATCACCCAAAAACCCAGACACTCCCCCGGTCACCTCATCAATAGATGGAATTACTGATGTATTCTCTACTCTCTCCACTAAGATATCGATGAGAGTGGTCAAGGTAGTCTCCAACAAGGATGACTCTTGTGTCACACTGGGTGTATCTACGTGCTCCCTACAATCTGGTGTGCCCTCAACCTCGTGCTCAACCTCCTCCTCAAGCTCTTGATATCTATAGCCAGGTCTCCACCAGCAAAAGCGCCCCCTGGTCTCACCCTCTAGCTATCCCTGAATCTGTCAACTTTCCCCATATGATGCACATGGTTGTGTCCCCATGACCTGCGCATCTCTAGTGTCTCTGCTAAAAGGGTGAGGATGGGTCTAGTCTGATACCCTCCTCAAGTGGGCCAACCTCTCATCGTCCCAATGGATTCCACCTCAAAATTTATGCACATTGAATTTCCCTTGAGCCATGGGTTTGTCTACAATTTCACCATTCATTATGCATTCATACCCAATCCTCCTGTTTTTCTATTGGCTACCCACAGTGGGTCGAAGATCAAGGCTCTGATACCGCTGTAATGTTCCAAATTGAATTTTACATCTAATAACAGACACATGAACTAGGCTACAACAAATGGAATCACAAATATGCATGCAGCATAAAATAATCAAGAAACTAGGCAAATATGTTGAGCCAATTTATTAAATTATGTGTTGTAAGGAGCACACATAGTAAGGAGCCAGTGGACCTGGGCTTGCACAAGCAAGCTGGAGCAACCTAGGTGGAAGAGATGACCCCCAAGAGTTAGGAAACTTCAGCTCAATATCCTTCTGCACAAAACGAGAAATGGACAATTGCTGTTGCATTGGAAATGATGAGAATGACCCTTTGTGGTGCCCGGAATCGCTTGAAAATGCAGATATAGCTTCTCCCAAAAATACTCAACCAAAATCAAAAAGGAATCTACCCCAAACCAACCACCCGGAAAACCCACAAAATGATGCAATCATTGACTGAATAATAAAACGTAATGTTGAACAAAAAGGGGATTTTCAGCCTGAATACTGACGAAAATTTTGCAAATTTAACCTCCGACTCCTCTCAACAAACCCACAAAAACCCATAAAGGGTTTTGGCTAATTCTGACCTTCCAAACTTGCCCTCTTTTGGCACTACGCCCTCTTAAACCAAGACTGCGTCCACCAGTGATGTAATCTACTGAAATCCTCCCTGTTTCTCCTCAATCTGCAATAAAAATAATAATGGAAATTTTCTTGGATGTAAGGGGGAGGTTTCACATCAAGTCCTAGCACAAGATCGCTGAACCCAACTCCAAAAAAATGTTTTCCAGTGATCCCCTGTGTAGGCTCTCGGTAGATAAATTTGTTCCCCTCAATAGCAGACACCTCCAACTCCAAAACTTTCCACAAAGGCTAGACTCCCCCTCAAGCAAATCCACTAATTTTCCCCTGGAAAAACACGCTCGGAAGTTAGCTGAAAGTGGGACAATTTCTCTACTGCATCCTCCCTAGAGTACGAATTGGTTGAAGGAATCTGCTGAAATGTGCTACAATACACCACAAACATTCTCACCAAATTAGCAATAGCTTGCCTCCCTAGGGTGGCACTCGAAGTCCACCGAAAGAAGGGTGAGTTCTCCCCTTCGAGAACTTTATGCTAAGTAGCACTTGTGACCTAGCTAAATAGCTTGAGCAACAAAGGAAATAGATGAGTGAACAAAAGGCCCTAATAGCTTCTATGCACCTTCTGTTTATAATTTTTTTCTTGCCTCCTCATGTGGGTCCCTCCATCCAATATTTCAACCTCCTTCCCTTAGCAATTTGATTTTCCTAAGGGGTTCAAATTCCCCTTTTTGGGTGGCCCCACATCCCACTACCAATTTAATCTTTCCTTTTCTCTAATGTTGGTGGCCTCCATCTCTCCAAAAATTAAGTGGGGACTCCCTCCACCACTTTTCCTAAGTTTACATGCTAAAATATTTCCCAACAACAAATTGTAAAAATAGAATTTCATCTTAGCAAAATTAATTTAATTGGGGACATTACAGTCCTCCCCACTAAAAATTGTTTGTCCTCAAGCAATGTTTGTCTGAACAAGAACCCTCTCCATCAACTAACCCCAACTATCTCTGCACACAATACCGGGGTCCCAAATGTACCACCGAGTCATCTGTGATCTTTGCCCGTCATGCCAAAATCCCAAGCCATCCTGATCGGTGTGAAGCATCTCCCACTCCACTCACTATCCAACCCATCATAGGCTCCCAACGCCCTCTGCATGCCGCACTAAGTAGAGCACCATGGTAGTATAAGATCCTGATCATCTCCTCATGAAACTGCTCTATCAAATAGTCCCTCTTGTGCACTTCAAGGGTGGACTCCTGTGTTGAATAAAAGGGTAACTAAGTTCGGTATTTGTCAATGTAATTTTGATCTTTGTACTTGCCAAGAAAAAGAATTATTTTTATAAATTATATGAATGAGTTTCTTGCTCATTCTATAGGTCTAGGAAAGTCAAAGAGTCAAAATTATATTGAAGAGCTCTTCTTGAGCACTTATGTAATGAACATAAGTCAACCAAGTGTCAAGCAACCCTCCAAGACAAGCACCATCCATCAAAAGAAGAAGCCTGAAAACAAAATGATGAAGAGATCAGTTAAGTTGTCCTCAAAATATATTTATATGACACATCGGCTCATATGTGGAGACACAACAATTCAAGGTGACCCATCGGCTTATTTACAGAGACATAACAACAATAAATACCTCGTTGGGGTCACCACAAAAGCTAAGAATTTTCAGATAAGTCTCTGTAACTGCGGAAGAGAACAAAACCTCGGCATACTCTGAAATCTCGATGATAAACACAGTGATATCCTCGCATTCTTATCTAAAACCTTGAACAAGTAAAGTGGCACAGATTTCGGATGGAGACACAATCATGTAGGTTTTTGATGGAGAAGGATACATGTAGTTTCTCGGATCACACAGTGGCTCAGAATCTCGGGTAAGTACAGTGGTTAAGTGTTTCTCGGGTGATCACTGTTTTGAAGTACAATACAGTATCAAAGCAGCATTACAGTATCTCGTGCAAGGATGCACAACCATTGAAGAAACAACAGTATCTCTATGCAAGAAGTGCATAGTCATAGTCTCGATGAAGATCACATGAGACTCTCTCTCGGCATCTGGGTAATGATAATCATGATCTCAATGAAGACATTGTATCAAGTAATGAAGATCTCAGTGGCGCAGTGATGATGGTGATCTCAGTTATAACGAAGAAAATGATTGGTGTCTTGGTCTTGGAGTAGCTCAGTAAGTCAAGGGTCATGGTCTTGGTGTTCGTCAATAAGAATCTATATAAGAAGAACTTTGTGCGGGTTTTCCTCTCCAAGAGGGAGAGGTTTTGGCCCTGGTAGAAAGCCTACATCGTGTGTTCTTGTCTCTTTGTTTTTGGTAACTATTTGATGAATATAAGAAAACACACTCTAATAAGAACAAGTGAAGAATATGATAAGAAGGAAAAATAAAAATACCTCACAAGTAGTTATCATGCTAGAAGAATCACATTAATTCTAAACTTCCCTAGATTCTTCAACATCCTGAAGATGCAATCCAATCCTGGTGGGGTTGAACCCTCATCTACCTGAGCTTCCCCTAATCTCCTTGTTAAAATTGGCAACTAGGGCCAAACTCCATGAGGATCACCTTATTCATGGCTGATAATATTTTATCTATATTCCTCTCGTCGAGAGGTGTAGGATTGATCTAAAGATCATCCGATCCCCATAAGTATTTATGGAGATATGAATTTATTTTGATTATGGACAAACTTTCAAAGTCGGCCAGCAACTTATGTGGGCTCAGAAGCCCAACAAACAAATCTATTCATCATCAACGTTTGCATATGAATACAAGATGTCTCCTCCTCATTTGGAGATGCACTTCTCATCCATCTCTCTCTCTCTTCTGTGCAGAAAAGAGTCTCTCTCTCTCTCTCCTGTGCCGATAGGTCTCTCTCTCACGCATGGGAAGGAAGGATGCAGCTGATGCCGGTGATGCCGATGATGCTGATGTCGGTGATGCCGTTGATGTTGATGCCGATGATACTGATGCCGCTGATGCCAATGACTCTGATGCTGATGCCGCTGATCTAGGGTTTGTTGCTGCTGATATAAATCAGACTTTTGTACTATTTCTCTCTACTGAATTATTGAAGATAAAAGAAGATTTGATCAAAGGGTTTCCCCATATTGGGGTTTGTCCCTGGCTTAGCCGCCAATCTTGTGTCTCTTGTCTTGGCTTGTTTTCTGTTGATCATTTAATGTTCTATCTGCACTTTACTTATGTACATGTGATTTCTATTTTGTGGATAATAATAAGAAAGATAAGTAAACTGCTCTAAGCATAGAACATACCATAATTTAACATGGTATCAGAGTTGAGGTGAAGACATAGCCCAAGCAAGAGCAAGAGCAGTCACCGAAGAGAAGGTTGGCAAGGCTATCTAAAAAGAACTATTGGGTCCTCAACACTCTTCCCCGCTGAAGACAAGCTCCGTGAAAAGTCTGACTATCATGGATGGAAGATGTCTCTCGATTTGACTTTAGAAGATCAAGAAGTGTTTGACCATGTGAGAGGTAATATTGTTGAGCCTCCATCAAATGCATCTGCTGCTGCTAGGAACAAATGGAAATCCGGAGAAGTCAAAGCAAAGAAGATCATCCGGGACTCTATCGGCAAGTGCTTGGTGGCCTATTTTTCTGAACTGAACACCTCCAAGGAAATCTATGATAGACTGGATGTATTATATGTACCTGCACTCAAACAGAACCTAGTGTCCATTTCGGCAATGGAAGACAAAGGCTACAAGGTGGCTTTCAGCGATGCCAAGGTACGTGTATTGAAAAACAATGTTAAAGATGCCTTCACTCTTGGGTTTCGAGTTGATTCATTATATCAAGTCGGAGGAAGTCTGCTAGGTGTCATGTCTTGTGACACATCTCTTCAGACTGAACTATGGCATCGAAGGTTTTCTCACCTTCATTATAAAGCTCTACCTGATGTAAGAAAAATGGTGACCGGGATGCCCGAGTTCATAATAGAGCAAGAAGGTGTATGTCTCGGATGTGCCGAAGGAAAGCTAAAAAGGGGACCATTCCCCTCAAGCCAAAGCAAGACCTCTGATATATTGCAATTAGTTAACTCAGACATATCTGGTATGATGCCTGTGAACTCCTTGGGAAGATATTCATATTACCTCACTTTTACAGATGATTATTCTCGCAAGACTTGGATATACTTCTTGAAAAAGAAGGATGAAGTGTTCTCCTGGTTTCGACACTTCAAAGCCTTGATCGGAATCAAAACGAAAAGAAGATCAAGATCTTAAGGACTGATAATGGGACTGAATATGAATCTAATGAGTTTCATGAATTTTGTAAAGAGGCTGGCATTAAGAGGGAGACTACTACACCATACACTCCTTAACAGAATGGTGTGGCGGAAAGGAAGAACTTTACGATTATGGAAGTTGTTCATGCTATGATTCATGATCAAAGACTTCCGAAGTTTCTATGGGCCGAAGCTGCAAACGCCGTCGTATATATACAAAACCGATGCCCCCATCAAGCATTGCGTTCCAAAACTCCTCAAGAAATGTTCACCGGTAAGAAACCCGATGTATCTCATTTTAGAATTTTTTGGCAGCCCTATATATTTTCATGTGCCGAAAGAGAAAAGGAATAAATTGGGTGCATCTGGAAAGAAAGGAATCTTCGTGGGCTATAATGAAAATACTAAGGGCTATAGAATCTATGTAGCCGGTCAAAGGGAAGTCGTGATTAGTCATGATGTCACCTTTGACGAAGATATGGCTCTCAGCAAGGTGAACAATATTCCTACTGTGAGGAGCTCTCAAGACGCTGACACCAGGGAACCGAGAGAAAAAGAAGATGAAACAATGCCCAATGTGGAAGAACCCATGGATCCTATTGATCCTCCTCCACGTGAGCCTTCCTCCTCTAGGAAGAGGCCTTCATGGCTTAGGGGGACACTTGATGATGGAAGTACGGAAAAGTATAAGGCTCGTTTTTTCGCTCGTGGCTTCTCCCAGAAGGAAGGTATAGACTATGACGAGATATTTGCACCTATTGCCAGATACACCACCATCCACTCGATCATAGCCCTTGCGGCTTCACAAGGATGGAAACTAGATCAGATGGATGTCAAGACCGCGTTCTTGCATGGTTCGATCAAAGAAGAGGTCTACGTGGAGCAACCCAAGGATTTGAAATTTATGATCGAAAATCTCATGTGTGCAGGTTGAAGGAGGCCCTCTATGGGCTGAAGCAAGCACCCCGAGCATGGTATGAGAGGATCATTAGCTACTTGAAGCTGGGATTCACTAGGAGTGAAGTCGATCCCAACCTTTACTTTAAGGTTGAAGATGACAAACCTCTCATACTGGTGCTGTATGTTGACAACCTCTTTCTAATAGGTGCAGACCCTCTCATTCACAAATGTAAGAGGGAGTTGGCTTTTGAATTTGAAATGAAGGACCTAGGACTGATGCACTATTTCCTAGGACTTGAAGTTTGGCAGAAGCTAGGGGAAATTTTCCTATCCGAAGGAAAATATGTGGTGAAGATATTGGAAAGATTCGGTATGGTGGACTGCAAGCCCATAACTACCCTGATGGATCTTACTTCAAAAAGTTAAGCGGTAGTGCTGCTGGACCTGTTTTACAAAATGCCACCAAGTATCGCCAACTCGTCGGAGCATTAATGTTCTTAGTGAACTCCTGTCCAGATATATGCTTTGCAGCCAACACATTGAGTCAACATATGGTTGAACCTCACCACATACATTGGATTGGTGACAAGAATCTGTTGAAATATCTTCGTGGCACAATTACTTATGGGTTAAGATACATTGCCAAAGATGTGAGACTACTTGGATATACTGATGCTAACTGGGCAGGCAATATGGTGGACCGTAAGAGCACTTCCCGGTGCTGTTTCTCCTTGGGATCTGCTTCGATATCCTGGATGAGCAGGAAGCAGAAGTTGGTGGCTTTGAGCACCGCCGAGGCAGAGTATATTGCTGCTAGCATGGCCTCCTGTGAGGCAGTCTGGTTCCGAAAGCTCTTCAGTGAGCTATTTGGATTTACATTGGATACCACCGTGATTCTAGGTGACAACCAGAGCAAGATCCGTTTATCAGAAAATCTCGTATTTCATGATCGCTCCAAGCATATCGATATCGGGTACCACTATATTCGAGATATGGTGCAACGAGGAGCAAAAAGGCTCCTACATATCGGTAAAGATGAACTAGTCACCGACATTCTGACAAATCCCCTAGGAAAGGTCAAATTCCTAACTTTCCGAGAATGACTTGGTGTCGTTCAGAGACCCTCTGATGCGGGTCAAGTATGATGTACTAACCTCTGGGAGCTTCAGGGGGGCGTGGGGTACTTCTTGGAGCGACAAATAACCACAGGGTGACTCACCATCCCTTGTTGGTGCACTTTGTACAGGGTAAAAGGTTCAACCTTCCCCTATGACACCCCATGGTGACTATGGAAAAGGATGATTAGTTCTCCTGTGGGCCAAGATGATTCATTCTCCGTGGCGGCTATGGAACAAGATGATTAGTTCTCCTGTGGGTCTGGATGATGTGTTCTCCATGGCGATTGTGGAACAGGATGATTTGTTCTCCTATAGGCCAGGATGATTAGTTCTCCGTGGCATCCACTGGACAGGATGATTCGCTCTCCTATGGAGAGGATGATTCGCTCTCCTGTGGACAAGATGATTCGTTCTCTTGTGGGACAGGATGATTCGCTCTCCTGTGGACAAGATGATTCGCTCTCTTGTGGGACAAGATGATTCGCTCTCCTGTGGACAGATAATTCGCTCTCATGTGGACAAGATGATTCGCTCTCTTGTGGGACAAGATGATTCGCTCTCATGTGGACAGGATGATTAGTTCTCCTATCGAGGCATCCTACCCATACAGTCTGGGACTCATGGGAAGTACCTCTCATCTGATCAATGAGCAGGGAAATGAGGATAGGGACCATAGTAGTACCGATGGACGCATCGTTGTATCTACCGTACTCCTATGCTAGGATGACCTTCATTGATCTGGGATCAATGATACTAGTCTAGGACCAGTGAGAGTGGTACCCACTATGACACTGACTTCGGGTCAATAGAGGACTGGTCTGGGACCAGTGGTACACACTCTGAGACTGACTTTGGGTCAGTGGAGGATGGTACGATACATCCTTCATCACTTCTTCTTCTTCTTCTTCATAGTTTGAGCAGAGCATAACAGATCATAGCTAGGCAGAGCAGAGCAGGGGTCAAGTTGTTCAGGGCAGTGCATTTGATGGATGAATAGTAGCGATGGTCAGACGAATTGCAGATGGAGTTCTCCCTAGTTGAGAGGGAGTGTTAAAATTGGCAACTAGGGCCAAACTCCATGAGGATCACCTTATTCATGGCTGATAATATTTTATCTAGATTCGTCTCGTCGAGAGGTGTAGGATTGATCTAAAGATCATCCGATTCCGATAAGTATTTATGGAGATATGAATTTATTTTGATTATGGACAAATTGTCAAAGTCGGCCAGCAACTTATGTAGGCTCAGAAGCCCAACAGACACATCTATTCATCATCAACGTTTGCATATAAATACAAGATATCTCCTCCTCATTTGGAAACACACTTCTCATCCATCTTCCTCTCTCTTCTGCGCAGAAAAAAGTCTCTCTCTCTCTCTATCCTGCACAGATAGGTCTCTCTCACGCGTGGGAAGGAAGGACGCAGCTGATGTCGGTGATGCCGATGACGCTGATGCCAGTGATGCCGATGACACTGATGCCAGTGATGCCGATGATGTTGATGCCACTAATGCCGATGATACTGATGCCGCTGATCTAGGGTTTGTTGCTTCTGATATAAATCAGACTTTTGTACTATTTCTCTCTACTGAATTATTGAAGATAAAAGAAGATTTGATCAAAGGGTTTCCCCATATTGGGGTTTGTCCCTGGCTAGCCGCCACATCTTGTGTCTCTTGTCTTGGCTTGTTTTCTGTTGATCGTTTAATGTTCTATCTGCACTTTACTTATGTACATGTGATTGCTAATCTGTGGATAATAATAAGAAAGATAAGTAAACTGCTCTAAGCATAGAACATACCATATTTTAACACTCCTCCTATCAATCACCCTGCGACACCGGTGAAGTTCCCCACACCATTAATGAGTCACTAAAACCAAATGGAAGATCTAGATGACCTTCCCTTATAGAAACTGTTATCACTTGGATTTACCTTAGGCTGAAGGGAAGCAATTCCGGGGTAACCACAAACCAAGCTTAGCCTGGTAGCTAGCCCTACCAGGCTAGGAGAGGGCTCTCTCCATAAGGATCTCAGTCAAGATGACTAGATCAGGAACAATATTTTATGCTAGGTATAGTAGCTCAAAGGTTTTGATAGGTTTTGTTGGTGTTTTGCCAGATGAGGAGGAGCTCGGTAATTTGGGTCTGGGAAACTAAATCAAAATTGTAGGGGATTCTATGGGGCAAGGTAGGTATGAGCTTTAGCACCTTAGACTTGATGGGGTGAAATGCTAGACTAATGAGGAGCTAAGAAGGGCATGAGCAAGTCATGAATCCTTCCTAAACAGTAGAAAAGACCTGAAATACTAGTATTTTCCCAAGGCAGAGCATTAAAACTTAATGTATTCCACCTATCTGACTTGAAAACAACCAATCAAAAGCAATTATATGAAAGAGGCATACGTAAATAACATGGGAACATAATAACAAAAGAAGAAACACATGCTAAAGGCCATACCACAGGGATCCCATAAAAATAGCTGCAACTTTATTAGTTTCCTGCCAAAACTGCTACAAAGTGATATGTATTCAATACATGAGCCTCCAGCTGTATCCAACCCTTGCAAATGACAAAGAGAATACATAATATAGACATCTAAACCACTCATCCTAGCCATCAGGGGTCGAATCCATGAGAAGAGGAGGCATTTCAACCATTTCTAAACAAGGAGCTGGAATCTAGGCAATCAAACAACTTGCCTCTAAAAGAGGGGAAACTGATTCATTACCTTCAAAGCCACTTTTAATCTAATGAATCTACCATCTACAATTGTTTAACCATCATATTTACAAACCATGACATTAATTACATCAGTAAATCATCCACCATGAGAGAGAAATCATGACCATAGTCGAAAACTGGCGAAATAGGCATCCTGAGCAAAATTTTCTCTACATGCAGAACCACTTGTCCTACATGTAGTGCCACTTTCAGGCCACTTTTGGAGGCCTTCCCATCATCCAAATTGAGCCCAGGATAGCTCATTGGAAAGCTCTTCAAGTCTACTTTCAAGAACACCTGAAATTTTTTCATTTGGAGCCTATTTAACTCCTCAAAAGTTGATTCTCCCAAAGCTGCTTCTGTGTGTCCAAAAACTGGCAGAAAGGTCAACTTTGGAGTGTTTTTTGTAATATTCCTAATTAGCCATGGCTAATTGGAATATTCGATTTTGTTCAATTTTTTCCTTCTGCAGTTATTTGTAAATAAAAAAGTGAGGACGGGGGACATAACTCACTTTTAGAATAAAAATATCGCTTCCTAGTAGCACAACGTTGTGACTTAAAGGGGAGCCAAAGGGGAGCCAAGGGGGCCAAAGGGGGACGCAGAAATGGAGCCCACGCAGACACATGGAGAGACTGCGTAGGAGGGAATGAACACGTGTCAAGAGGGGAACCACGCAGGAAGAGGTGAGCCTTGGGATTGAGAGAGGCAAAGGCTATAAAAGAGAGAGGAGCCCCCTTATTTTGATCATTCAATTATATGCATTTTGAGCTAGTCGTTTCGACTTCTGAGCACACTGGTTGTTTAGCTGGTCTGCAACATTGTTTAAAGCATTGAGTGTCTCCGTTCGGAGATCTCACCCTTAGCCTCGGGGAACTTCGAGTGCCTGCTCGGGCAAGGTATTTCCATTGGCGTTTCAGCAGTAGTTTATCAGCATTTCAGCAGTAGTTTCATCAGCTTTCTGGAGGACTGCGCAGCACTGAGAGAGGGACGCAGTTCTTTCTGGCAGTAGTGTTGGATTGGGGTTTTTGCAGGAGGATTTATGTTGGGTGATTGAGCAGGGGACCCGCCCTTGCCTGTTGGAGGATTTTTGGCAGAGTTTTAGGCAGAGTTCTGGAGGGGTTTCTTCAGTGGCAGCGCAGAGCATTGAGGAACTGTGCAGATCTCCAAGGGGGTGATTTTCGGGGGTCGGCTATTCCAGGAAAGTTTTCTGGTTTTTTCTGGGTTTCTTGAGTAGAGCCCGATCCCAGAGTTTCAACATCCGAGGAGGGGAGCAGTCCCAAATCATCATTTGTTTTCTAGCAGCAGCAGCAGCACGACAGTTTTCGAGCAACACCACGCAGAGAGGCCATTCTTTGTTATTCTGAGAGTATTTCTTCACTTGCCTTGTGCAAGTCGAGGTGCCATCTTTTTGATCACCTCCTGTACTTATTTTATTGCTCAGTATAATAAAATGGCTTAGCATTTCACGATGCATTTTTGAGTATCTGCTTATATTTCCTGTTTACATTATTATATGTTGTACCATTGTTATTTTGTCATCTTTAGGTTATTATATTATTTGCACGTCTTTGGTTGGAGTTTTGCTGGGGTTTGAGGGATATTCTGGGTTAGGGATCTTACATTTTTGGACCTTCTGGTGGACTAGTTTTGCTCCAAAAATTCTGAAAATTGCTAGGGTGCATGTCCTTGATGCCCTGAATCCAAAAATGCAAGCCATTTGTCCATTGAGTGCCCCTAGAAAAAGCGCAGTGCCACCGCTTATGGGCAGTTTTTCTATGTATTGAATTTCAAAAACTCAAAAATGACAAAATTTTCTTAAAAAGTGCCCAAAATTGGTATGGAGCACCACCATCAAGTGCTCCGATTAGCCAAGGAGGCTTCAACCAACATCTTAAGTCTATCCTCCTCCTTTTTGCCTTCTAAATCCCTCCTTAACCTAGCCTTCATCCTTTTTATTCTTATATTGCAAATCTTATTACGGGTCATGTAGTGATATGCTATGTGTCTAAGCATTTTGTTATCTCTGTTGGCCTTCTTAATCACTTTTCAAGATGTAGATTGACTCTTTCAAGCCAAGTCTCCCTATCCTTTTCAATTTCTTGCTCGATAGGATTCAAAGTTACATGAGCCTCTTTGTCACTTTGCCTCTTTGCTTTTAGTACTTCTAGCTCCATGAGGACTTGTTTGTCACTCAATTGTTTGTTCTTCTGCTCCAAGTATGTGATGACAAACTTGGCTCTCTCTAGGTTGTCTATCTAGGCTTGTCTCTGAGCTTCTTTCTCATGAATGATGATGTCTTTGATAGTTTCCCTCTCTTGAGCTTCTAAATCAATAATCTAAGTGTCAAGCTGCTTAGGCTCATCATGTTCTTCCAACTCAAACTCTCTTTCTTGCTCATCATCCAAGTCTTCTTCCTACACCTTTTCCTTCCCTTTGTTTAGCTATTGTACCTGTACCTGCTGTGTCGATGAAGAAGGAAAAGCTCCTTCCACATCCTGTGGAGATAGCATTTGCCTATGCGCTGATGAAGAAGGCAAGGCCCCTTCCACATCCTGTGGAGCAAACACTTGCCTAGCAGCTGCAAACAATTTCCTTGTACCTCTTTGATATGTCAAGTATACTAGCACCTCAACAATTTTTGTCTCCTTGGTTTCTTCTCCTATTTCCACATAACTAGAAGGCCCACCTGTTTCTTGAACCATGGATGGAGGAATTTGGGGTCCCCTAAACATGTCATGAGTAATGAAAGTCTCCCAAGGGATGTTGATGAGACTGAGATGGTGAAGAACAATAATCTTGATCAAGGAATAGTGATAGATGTTGTTCATCTGCTGAGGGTATGGCTCCTTCTGCACAAGGTAAGACATCTTATAAATGTTTCTAAACAAAAAGTATGGGAGATTCAACATTTTTACCCTTGTAAAGTGCATGAGGAGCCTGATATGGTAAGTGTACAACCTGGAAAATCTGCCCTCACAAGTGAAATATTTGATGATGACCCTCATCAAGGGGACATACCTGTTCTCCAAAAATTTGAAAGGGAAAAGCCTCTTCACCTGATTTCTGTGCTGAGGTTTAATGTAAGGCTCATAATAATGCTCATCAAGGTCCTGAGCCTTATACCATTTTTCACCAACATTAGGAATCCTAATGGCCTCTGAAATGATTGATGGTGACACTGTGAAAGTCAACCCAGCAAGAGTCACCTCATTGTTGTGCAGGTGGACTACAAAAAACCTAGCCAATTCATGGTGAAATTGGACTCTCTCCACTAGTTCACAAAATTCATAACATTCAAGGTGTCTAAAACATGAAATTGCCAATGGAGAGGCTTGAAGTTCTTTTAGGTTAGTTGGCTCTTCTCTTATGATTTTGCCTCCCTTGTTAGGATATTCCGACACGTAGGAATAGTTAAGTATAACTTGGTCTAGTATAGAGTTAGGTAAAGTGTGTTTCTTTACTATGTACATTTGTAACTTACAATCCGATGGTTACGATATGTAGTGATCCGACGGTTCATTCTCTCCTCGGTATTACCGACACTTGATCCGTGGCTTGACACCCGATTGGTCCATGAATTCTATTTAAAGCGCATGGAGGGTCATTTGTAGGTTCACCGTGCATGAGAGAAGCTTATGTAAATTTTCATTCTTTTATTAATAAATTGCCTGTAGTAGCCACGTTGGCGCAGGCCGTGGACTGTTTCCCTCTCTGAGGGTGTTAACCACGTCAAAATACT
>APFE030616777.1:10126-24905 GCA_000404065.3 Pinus taeda | reverse complement strand
TGTAGTGATCCGATGGTTCATTCTCTCCTCGGTATTACCGACACTTGATCCGTGGCTTGACACCCGATTGGTCCATGAATTCTATTTAAAGCGCATGGAGGGTCATTTGTAGGTTAACCGGGCATGAGAGAAGCTTATGTAAATTTTCATTCTTTTATTAATAAATTGCCTGTAGTAGCCACGTTGGCGCAGGCCGTGGACTGTTTCCCTCTCTGAGGGTTTTAACCACTTCAAAATACTGGTGTATTGATCTGTGATCTGTTTGTGAGCGGTGTCCTTCTAGTGTTCTGTCTGAGGAACTTACCCTGTAAATTCCTACATCCCTTATGAGGATTTCTATGCTGTCTGTTTCTCTCTGCTGAACTGTCACTTGCTGTATTCTCCTCATCATAATCATAATCTCCTCTATCCATGTTAACCAGCTTTTTAGTTGCACAATCTTAGACAATGAAGATGGGAATGAGTGGGATGCTTTAGGATTTGTAGGGATGAGTTTTGAGTGAATTTAGGCACTTATGGGTAAATTATGAATCATGACAGTGAGGGAGAGGGTTTTGAGAATGATGGATAGATGAGGGAATATAGATTTGGGGAAAGGAAATGATGTAAAAAGGGTTTTAGTTACAATGATAGGTAATGGGAAAAACAAGCTAGTTAGGGTTTGTAGTGGAAAACTAGGGTTTTATATTAAGAGTGAAGGAGATGTCTAAAACATTAAATTTACAAGCTAAACATCAAGTGAAGTAGAGCCACCCACTTGTAGAGGAGGAATTTTCAAGAAATTTGGTGGAATTTTGAAGTTTGAACTGATTTGGTGGCTCACTGCCCTACGCGCAGTGCCTTCACCTAGAAGCGCAACGCCTTTTGCAGGCCACTTTTGGAGGCCTTCCCGGTGTCCAAAATAGGCGTGGGATAGTTCATTGGAAAGCTTGTCGAGTCTACTTTATATAACATCTTGAATTTTTCAATTTGGAGTTCATTTCCCCTCTCAAAAGCTCAATCTCCCAAGACTGGTCAAAATGTGCAGAATGAGGCTACCAAAATGCAGAGTGATTTTGCAGTCAACTTTAGGAGGTCTTCCTCAACTCCAAATTGAGCTCATGACAGCTCATTGGAAATATCTCTGTGTTTAGTTATCATTTGACTCATCATGCAAGTCATTTGGACATTTCATCTAGGAGAAAAATTGATTTTACCAAGGTCACTCCAGAAGGGCAGCAACTCTCCTGTGACAAATGATTGTTTGGACATTTCTCCGAAACCATGAGACCTGTGTAGAAATTGAAGGAGGCTTTTCTTCTTGGGTCTATGGTGGACAAAACAATCTCTCACTTTTGTCAAATTCATCTTTTCGTGCTCAGAAACATCATTTGAATAAAACCTATCCCAATGTGTGGAACAGGGGATTTGTAGAAATGAAGGGAATGAGGGGCTTCTAAATTTTTGAGAAAATTCTGGGAGGTAAGGAGAGATGTTAGGAAGCAAAGGAAAGTGGAATTTCAAAGATTGAGTGAGGGGAAGGGGTCCAAAAGGGCAAAACACAGGCCTAACCTAGAAAAGTGTCAAATTGTAGCAATAGGCTAGGGTTTGTGGGAAAGTGATGAATTTGAGGGATATCCGTGATGGGAAGTGTTTAAGAAGGTATATTAAGGATAGGGGAAGGTGTATGAGCATCAGGATAAAAATTTTGTTGATAATTTGACCATCCAAGAAAAATTACCTTCAAAACCCTAGGAGAGGGAAATGAGCCTTACCTAAGCACCACTGAAGCACAAACAAGGTGTAAAATGACCCATTGGAACTTGAAATAATGATGACAACTCTTTGAATGATGGTACACTCAGCCGAATGGTGACATGGACCAATACTTGGAAAACATTGAAAGGAGTGAAAACAAATCCTAGACCTAATACCTAGTGACCAAATTTTACTTTAAAATTCACTGAAATGACAAAATTTGACTTTGACACCCCAAGAACACTTTGTAAGAGCATGTTTGATCGCTGGTGGAAAGCTACAAAGACTGACTCTAACAGAAACCAACTCACCTCTATGGCTAGCTGGACTGCTCATCCCTGCTATGCCAAAATCCCCTGCCCATCGCAGAAGGAACCTATGTTGCTGCCATCGTTACACCCCGGTCATGCCTGCCTGCTCAACATGCTTGTACCAGAACCTCCTCTTGAGTAGTGCTCAGCCACTATATCCGTCACAATCAACGCTCTAACCAACCTGCCAAGGCAACTCTGCAATGCTCGAGTCCACCACTCCCCAACTAGCCTTGATCATGAGCGGCAACCAGCCTCGCCATGGGACAAAGGTCTCAGTGACTCCACATGTGTCAGCCTGGGAAAAGGTTGGATCACCCCCCATCGTAACCCTGCCCATCGATAACTACAGTGATCCTCTTGCCAACCGGATCCCTATATCTCATAACCATACTGGAAGCTCACAATTCCCACTCCCCATGGGTTGCCGCTGTGTAGCACTACTACCTGCTAGAACCCATCCAATTCTCATATCTGACCCCTTTATGTCTCCCATAGGTGGAGCCCAAGTGCTAAGAACCTATTCCAAGAATGCCAATCTGCCATGCTCCTGCCAACCCATACAGTGAAATCTGTTATCCCAACTCCTGAGGATACGCCTAGACATAGCACGGAGTCCAGGCACCCTCCTGTAGAAGTCTACCATCCATTCTCCCTCAGGCTCTTGTAGCACCTCATACTGTCTCACCAAAAGTGCATCATGTAGCTCCCTCGCAATCACCTCCCTAAGTGTGATCCCAAGGGTGGAATATATGTTACCTTGGAAATTAACCACCTGATCCCTAAGCCTGTATCCATCAGCTCATGCATCCATGCAAAGTCTCAACTGGAGAGCCTCCTTTGCCCATGACTTGTAGGGTCTCACCCAACGGCCTAGGGTGGGCTTCCCATGTCCTGTCGCCTCAACAGAGAGCATCGTGGGGCAACAACAAGATGCTCTGCGAATGTAAGCAACACTAGAGGATGATGGTTGGGTAGGTCCCCAAGGGTATAATCGAGACTCCATAAGGAAACGGGAGAGTAACCCTATGGATGACCCTCCCTCCACTTGGGATCTACTGAAAATCCCCTTAAAGCCATGTATTCGCTAAACATGGTGTCACTAGATGCTTAACCATGTCCTCATCAATCCTAGGTGAGATGTATCCAATGGTACACCTACTGCCCCTATCCATAAGTTTCCTTGGAGGAAACACTCCAAGCGCCCTTTATGCTGCATCATATGCCATTGCATACCATGCAATATCACTGCACTCCTCGATATGCCACTGTATGCCACAACCTATCCCTATACAACAATGGATACCCCCAGCTATGACTATACCATCATGTACGGTCCTGTGTCACTACACCTGTCACTCCCCACATGTACTCAATGCAATGTGAGGCACTCCCATTCCACAACGCAGTCCAACATACTACAACACACCCCCATGCATCTCCATGCACATCTGTAGACCACAGCTCCACGCTAGATGCTCCTACCTATCCTTGGATGCGATGGCCTAAAGCTGTGTCCATATGCGTTGACCCACACCCGACCGGTATCATCACCTCCACCTTCATATCACCATACTCTCTAATGAGTGTATCTCCCCTCCAAATCCTCCCTAAGGGACCCAAGAAGTGAATCTCCCTAAGTACCAATAGCGATGCCACCCCTGCTCTGCTCCTCTGTGTCCACTGTGCCCCACGTAAATGTGAGGAATCCCTAGCTCCATACAAGGCACTTTCTGGTGGCCTACCAATTCCACCTCCTTTGATAAACTCCTACCATAGTATGTTGATCATCCTGTGATCCCATGCACAACCGTCATACCAAGACAACCCAAGGAGTCTACCCACAAACTAGTTGGCCACTAGTACTAACCAAAACTCCCCTAGCGAATGCGCGTGCGCAGCTGTTAGGTCAACTATATCATCCAAGTCGTAGCCAACCATTATACTGGGTAAATGATAGGTGGTCCCTCCCGGGTCCCAATGTCAGTCTAGGTTTCCGGCATCCCCGTTGCTTGGAAACTCCTGTTGAGTTACACCTAGGTCCACTGCCATCTCCATAGCCCTCTCCACCAGGTACCAACTCAGAATATCTCGCCATGCAACCCCAAGAGAGGGATCAAATGTACAAACTCCCACACATAAAACAATCCCAACATGTGAATGCTGAACCCTGTGCAACTGAGGTCGTCACATCTCGCTATCCTGGTCAACACATTAAATCTGACTAGGTAGCTCTCTCTCTCTCTCTCTCCACTGGGTAAAGGTAACCTAGCAGTGCTGCCAACCCCTTCTATGTATACCTAAAGAGGGTTGCTCTCACGCTCCAATGTGCACTCTAGCTGCACTAGTAGGGAATCCAACCGCTCCCCAATGTGAGTCAATTTGGTCGTGGACTCAGCACAAACTGCTCTCATGCCCTATAGTCCCTCGTTCTGTTGCAAAATAGCCTCTCGCACTAAGGTGACCTTCCTTTTTAGTGCTAGAAGGTTGGCCTGAAATGAATGGAACTACTGTAGATGACCATCACCTAATACCTCTGTATCTCCTGGTGCCCCATCAAGGAGGGATACGTCTCTTAGCACCTCCCCCATTGGTTGTGTGTTGCTATCACCCAAAATCCCGGACGCGACCCCGTCAACTCATCAACGGATGGAACTACTGATGTATTCTCTACTCTCTCCACTAAGATATCAACTGGAGTGGTCAAGGGAGTCTCCAACAAGGATGACTCCCGCATCACACTAGGTGTATCTACGTGCTCCCTACAATCTGGTGTACCCTCAAACTCATGCTCAACCTCCTCCTTGTTCTCTTGATATCTATAACCAGGTCTCCAATAGCAAAAGCGCCCCGTGGTCTCACCCTCTAGCTATCCCTCTGTCGACTTTCTCCATATGATGCACATGGTTGCATCCCCACAACCTACGCATCTCTAGTGTCTCTGCTAAAAGGGTGAGGATGGGTCTGGCCTGTCACCCTCAAGTGGGCCAACCTTTCATCGCCCCAACAAATTCCACCTCAAAATTTTTGCACACTGAATTTCCCTTGGCTATGGGTTTGTCTACGGTTTAACCCTTCATTGTGCATTCATACCCAATCCTCCCATGTTGTTATCAGCTACCCACAACTCGTCGAAGATCAAGGCTCTGATACCACTGTAGTGTTCCAAGTTGAATTTTACATCTGATAACAGACAAGTGAACTAGGCTACAACAAATGGAATCACAAATATGCATGCACCATAAAAAACATCAAGAAACTCGGAAAACACGTTGAGCCATTTTATTAAATTATGAGTTGTAAGGAGTACATATAGCAAGGAGAAAGTGGACCTGGGCTTGCGTAAGAAAGCTGGAGCAACCCAGGTGGAAGAGATGACCCTCAAGAGTTAGGAAACTTCGGCCCAATATCCTTCTGCGTAGACCCAAAAATTGGCAACTGCTGTTGCACTGGAAATGATGAGAATTACGATCTGTGATGCCCGGAATTGCCTGAAAATGCAGTTGTAGCTTCTCCCAAAAATAATCAACCAAGCCTAGAAAGGAATCTACCATAAACCAACCACCCGGAAAACCCACAAAATGGTGCAATCACCGCTGAATAATAAGACGTACTATTGAACAAAAATGGGATGTCTAGCCTAAATACTGCCCAAAAAAATTTTGCAAATTTAACCTTGGACTCCTCTCAACAATCCCAAAAAAACCTAGAAAGGGTTTTGGCTAATTTCGACTTTCCAAAATTACCCTCTTTTGGCAATACGCCCTCTTGAACCAAGATTGCATCTGCCAGTGATGTAATGTAGTGAAATCCTCCTTATTTCTCCTCAATCTGCAATAAGAATGATTAAGGAAATTTTCTCGGATTTAGGGGAGAGGTTTCACATCAAGTCCCAACACAAGATAGCTGAACCCAACTCCACAAAAACATTGTCCAATGACCCCCTGCGTAGGCCCTAGGAAAATAAATTTGTTTCCCTCAATAGCAGTCACCTCCAGCTCCAAAAACTTCCAAAAAGGATAGAATCCCCTAAAGCAACTCCACTAATTTTCTCCTGGAAACACCCGCTCGGAAGTTAGCTGAAATGAGTGATACGATTTCTCTATTGCGTCCTCCCTAGAGTACGAATTGGCTCAAGGAATCTACTGAAATGTGCTTCAATAATCCACAAACCTTCCCAACAAATTAGCAATAGCTTGCCTCCCTAGGGTGGTGTTAGCACTCCAACCAGCAGGGGGCCTAAAAGGGGTTCCTAAGAGGGCAACTACTAGGTTAAGGGAAATGGTGGAGGCTTAGCCCATTGTCACCATAGTTAAGTTTCCCTGGTCTTTACGGACTTTCACTAATGGGAGGAGTCTTGGTAGTGTAGGGATCACTTTGTAAAGTAGATGTCAGTGGACAGGTGAGAAGTGACCTTGAAAACCCTTTCCCAAGGATGGAGTGAAAAATGGAACTTGCTTGCTCTTTAAGCAAGGGACTTGGTCCACCAAGGGTAAGGGGTGAGGATTGGAGGGTTGAAGAAGAAAGCATAGGCTTATAGATGAGTTTCTCAATCCTTATAATCCTTGGAAACTTGGATTCCCAAATGGTCCTTGACAAATAGTCTTTATTAAGAAGTGGGACCACACGGGGTCAAGAGGACCCAGCCCAGGTTCAGGGATGGAATGTAGCAACCAATGATGTTCCTATCCTGGACAAGGTGAGAGGAAAGGACCAAACACGAATATTTTCTAAAGGACAAATTGATCCTGCTAGTGTCTAGCCTTGGGGATGCCTACGCAAAATTCTATCCTAGAGCTAGGGCTTGGGATTCCTAGAGATTCCACCATTAGAATGACTTCAAATTTGGAGGAGAGGAAGGGGACCCAGTAGCACAGTAGCCTAGAGAAACATCAAATTCTTCCTTGGGCCAATTGTCAGGAAATTGATGCCCTAGGTGACCCAATGGAGCTAAACTTGGGGAAAAGGGGAAAATAGTGAAAAGGAAGGTTAATGTGATCACCCTTTTTATGGAACCAGTGCCTAATTCACTTGGGGATATGGAGCCAAGGATGTTAATGTGTAAGGACTTGGATTCTTGATCAAGGAGGTCCAGAAAGTCAACTTCATCCAATGTAGATAGTAAGAAAAGAAAAACGACTTTCAAGCATTTATACTTTCATGAAAATAATGCAAGCTTCTCGAGATAAGATAATCTCTAGGACATTTCATTCATATAACATTGGCCCATACATTTAATAACTAAAACATAGCTCAATTCCACATTACAATAATGCAACTAGCCCTAATTTTAGCCGTATGCAGCAACAAGAATCATAACGATAAAAAGCACTTAAAATGTTATAGAGTATATCCAACCAGCAATTCGTTCGCATAACAAGCCTCTAAGATAAGAAAGATAACCCAAATCCATACATCAAAATTCATCCATCTCTGGCAAATATCCTCCAAGGAAAAAGTGCAAAAATTCTCTAAGGCTAGAGAGATCCCAAGTAGAGTGATGATACAAATAAATGTATCTAACATCAATATATAAACTCCTAAGGAATTCGAATTAGCCTATGGGCCCCTAAAGATAAAATAATGTGCAAATAATAACTCCTAATGGTGACAAGCCCACCATACCATCTCATAATGTAAAAACAAGCCTCACAAGGGGCCAAATAATGATGCATGCATGTCGTAGGGCCCTCCAAAGGATCAATAACACCCTGAAGTGCCATATTGAGGAATAAATTCCTCGGAATATGATGGACAAGGGGGTTGCCCCTTGTTCTCCAAGTAGTAGACCTGTGGTGCTCTCAGTGGGTTTGAGGGCACATCAATACCCCATGGGTCTCCATATGAATCAGAGATGCCTGTAGATCCTCTACAATGGTCCAAGTGGTGGAATGAATGCTGCCATAACATCGTACAAGTGCCGAGACACCTACCAAGAGAGTAGGGCTCTTGTGGGGGCCTGCAAAGCATAATGTACCAAGCACATCACCATCATCCCAAAAAATGGATCGTTAGTAGTCTGTGAACATCCATGAAGATCTGTGGAGTGTTGTTTGCTGCTGTGGAGACCCATGGCTCTCTATGCACACCCTACATGTGCCAATGTGGGTCTCTGGGGGTTAGGATCCCATAGAGGGAATCCAAACCCAAATGGAAACCACCTACAATCTTGCATAAGATCCAATGTGTCCCCTAGGCTTCCAGTACAACCAGTCATTAAAATAATCGGGTAAAAGAACTTACAAATCATGGATAGCAAAGTGGGTACTTCATAATGGCATGCCCTTCCGTAGTGCGCTTTGGCATGTGCTAGTGTCCCCATGCTCCAAAGGGGGTTAGCCAAGTACCTTATTAGGTGGTTTCAACCTTTAGAGGGGATAGTATGTCCAAGTTACATCCTCCTAATGGGGGTGGCAAGTGACAAATAGGTGATATGGAATAGGGAATGAGAGGGGTAACCCTAGGCCACATGATGGGGCATAAGGGTAGCTAGATAAGGGGAAGCCCACACCTGGGTATATAATGTATAAGAAGGAGCAGTCATGGTACATGAGGTGCCTCGGCCTTGATTTTTCCACCCTTTCATTTATTCCTTTTTCCTTTTATGAATTTTCTTTAATTATTTGCTCGAGGCTCAAAGGACAAGAGCATGATGTGTATAATATAGCAATGATTACCCCCTTTAAGGTAGGGCGGTTCATTGCCCTTCAGGGGTTGAGACGATCATGGGTGCCTGAATGATAAAGGAGGCTCATATAGGGCCTGTGGAACCAGGGTGATGGCCATGGATGGGGTAGGGCTCATGTGTTGGCGTTTTGCCCAAGCATTGATTATTTTTGTCCCCACCATCTTTTGCATTTTATGGTGCAATTTCCTTTTAAATGTGGCCAATTATGCTTTTCTTCTTTTTTTATTTGCTTCAACCTCTGAGGCATGATTCTAGGCCTGACCCAAGGTGGGGGAAGCGGATAGGGGGGCTAGCCCTATGTGGACCCAGAATGGGAATGTGGACCCAAGATGGGAGAAATAATGAATGGGGTCTAGTCAATGGAAAAGGAGTAATGTATGCAGGTAAAGGAGTGGGACCACGCACTCAAAGTTGGGGTTTCCCAAGTAGTACCACCCTAGAACCAAATGGTCAATAAAGGAGATCCCACGGGATTAAGATCCAAAGATAACAACCAAAAGAGGACAAGGAGACAAGAGTACAAACTAAGCCCACTCTTTCCGCCAAATGCCCCCATCAATCCATACCCAGAAGTATCCATGATAAGTAAACCCAATACTCAATTACCAAATGACAAGAGATATCTTTAGATTTAGGAGGCCCACCTTTAAACATATGATCAACACAGGTGGGTGAGAAACCACATGGCTAGCTCAGGTGGCAAAGAAATGGCACAATGAGTTAGTAGGAGGCATCAAGGGGATGTTTGTTGCAGGCTGAGGCTCATCATGGAGAAAAAATTCTCGTGGGGATATCACCCACAAAGTGGTGGGTAATAGGTGGCACTCGAAGTCCACCGAAATAAGGGTGAGTTCTCCCCTTGGAGAACTCTGTGTTAAGCAACACTTTTGACCCAGCTAAACAACTTGAGCAACAAAGGAAATAGATGAGTGAAAAAAAGAACCCAATAGATTCTATGCATCTTCTATTTATAATTTTTTTCTTGCCTCCTCATGTGCGTCCCTCCATCCAATATTTTGACCTCCTTCCCTTAGCAATTTGATTTTCCTAAGAGGTTTGAATTTCCCTTTTTGGGCGGCCCCACATCCCACTACCAATTTAATCTTTCCTTTTCTCTAATGTTGATGGCCTCCATCTCTCCAAAAATTAAGTGGGGACTCCCTCCACCCACTTTTCCTAAGTTTACATGCCAAAATATTTCCCAACACCCAATTGCAAAAATAGAAATTCATCTTAGGAAAATTAATTTAATTGGGGACATTACAGTCCTACCCACCAAAAATTGCTTATCCTCAAGCAATTCTTGAAAAAGAACCCATCGAGCAGCTAACCCCAATAGTCGCTGCACAAAATATCAAGGTCCCAAAATGTACCACCTTAGTCATCTCTAATCTCTACCCTATCCTGCCAGGATCCCAAGCCATCCTGATCGGCGTGAAGCATCTCCCGCTCCACTTGCTGTCCAAATCATCATAGGCTCTCGACGCCTCCTGCACGTCACCACTAAGTAGAGCACCATGGTAATATAAGATCCTAATCATCTCCTCATGAAACTGCTTTATCGAATAGTCCCTCTTGTGCACTTTAGGGGTGGACTCCTGAAGATGAAATCCAATCCTAGTGGGATTGAACCCTCGTCTACCCGAGATTCCCTTGATCTCCTCCTGCCGATCACCCTGCCAAATCAATGACATTCCCCACACCATCAGTGATTCACTAAAACCAAATGGAAGATCTGGATGACCTTCCCCTATAGAAACCAAATCACCTCTACAAGTAGTTGGACTGCTCAGCCTTGTTATGCCAGAATCCCCTACCCATTGCAGAAGCAACCTATCTTGCTGCCATCGTGACACCCCAATCATGCCTGACTGCCCAGCATTCTCATATCGGACCCTCCTCTCCGGTAGCGCTTGACCATTATATCCATCACAATTAGCGCTATGACCAACCTTCCAGGGCAACACTGCAATGCTCGAGCCCCTGACTAGCCTCAATCCTAAGAGGCAGCATGCCTTGCCATGTGACGAAGGTCTCAGTGACTCCGCATGTGTCATACTAGGAAAAATTTGGATCACCCTCCATCGTAATCCCGCCCATCGATAAGTGGAGCAATCCTCTTGCCAACCGGATCCCTAGATCTCCTAACCATACTAGGAGCTCACAACTCCAACTCCCCATGGCTTTTCGCTGCGTAGCACTGCTACCTGCTAGAACCCATCCAATCCTCATATATGACCCTTGTATGTCTCCTACAGATGGACCCCAAGTTCTAAGAACTTGTTCCAAACATGCCAATCTGCAATGCGCCTGCCAGCCCATAGTGAAATTCGTTATCCCAACTCTTGAGTGTTGATTTCTGGTAGCATCGGATGTGCTCTAACTCTCCAAATTTATAAGGAGGCTTAGACACATGCATTCTCCAATACCCAAAAATCGTTTTATGAAATTCAACATGGAGATAGTTTTATTAAAATAATTAATTATTTTTAGTGGGTCCCTAAGTCTGAACTTAGGAAATTAAAATAATTAATGGGTACTAATCTAAATTGTGGATGAAACTTCTAGAAGAAGACGAAGATCGAGTCCAAATGATCTGAACCATTGATTAGAATATAATCTGGGTCGTTGGTTCTCAACTGGAGGATTATAAGAAGGACATCAATGGGCACTTGGAGAACACATCGAGTGGAGATCAAAAGATCGAATTTTTGAAGCACAACAATTGTCAGGAGAGGAATTCGAAGTGATCTTTTGCAGTGAGGGGCAGGGATATTTTTGGTTGGAGATTTCTCCTAATCTGGGAATACTCAGTAGAGGAGGCATAGAGAGATCCAGGAGAAGCAATGCAAATCCAGAAGAGGCTAATGCAGGGCCACGCAGAGGCAGTGCAGAGCCTTGGGGAGATTAGTATTTTTGTTGGAGGGATCGATTTTTGAAGCTGGAAGCTAGGGTGTGAGACCGGGAGAGCAGAAGTCAAAACCTTAGAGGCAAATTGATCAGTCGGGAGGAGTGACGCAGACCCTAGACAGTTTGATGTTGGGCTGATGCAAAAATAGTCTAGAGGCAGCCAGGGGCTAGTCATTCAGTGGCTGGATCAACCAGGGTCACCGATATAGTGTGAGGTAATCTCAATCATCTCTTTGTCAGTGATATTCTCTATAATGGATAGCCAACAAGGCATCCAGAGATTGTATTCAGAAAAACTACTTCATAATAATAAAACCCTCAATTGTTGCACCGGTTTTCCTGCATTGGGTTTTTCTGGGGAAATTTGTCCAAAAATAACTGTGTAGATGCGTTGTGTATTTTCTCCTTGCTCAGTTTCTTGCTTCTGCATATAATAATTAAAGAGTGAAGACTGCAGTGTATTTACTTCGATATTTACAGTAGAACACCATAAATAACTTGTATGGATTAATAAGTAGGAGAAGTAACATAAGTTTGTTGCAGTAGGGATTCCGGTCTAGGAAATTTCACATGGTATCACAGTTTCAAGTGAAGAAAAAGAGCAGAGCCGAAAGAGCCCAGTGCTGAAGAGAAAGAGGGAGAGCGCAGTGTTGCGTAGGCAGCAAATCGAATCCCTAGAGGGATTGCGTAGTCTTGGCTAGGAGGGCAAGATTTTTGTGGAAAATCTCTCTTCGAGTGAGTTGACAAAGAGGTAGGATTTCCAGATCGAAATTTTTTAGCGACAGAGGGAGCAACGCAGTAGAAGATTCAGCAAAGAGGGGGTTTCTGGTGGGATGCAGTTTTTTGCAGCATTTTGCTAGGCAGAAAAACATCAGAAGGAACATCAGAAGGAAGGAGAGAGGCATAGTTGAGGGAATTCTTCCTCAGAGGACTTCAAGTCAAGGAGTCTGAATTCTCAATTGTTGAGCAACAGAAAAGAGGAGAAGATTTACTAACTCCAGCAAGGAGTGCATAGGCCATCTAGTGTTATGCAGAGGAGAGAGGAGTTTATTGGACATTTTCTCTGGCAGGAATGGCAGCTAACAGATTGAGAGATCAAGACAAGTTGGATGTTGCATCCAACTATGTGATCTGGAAGGCAAGGATCTCATGCCTTCTGGATGAACATGATCTCAAGATGTATGTCGACAGGGTGGTAGATGTGCCCACGGATCTAGATCCACTCAAGAAGTACAAATCTGAGATGGCAAAGGCCAAATGACAGATCCTCGATGGAGTGGGGGATCATCTTGTATGCCATATTGCTGGCAAAGGGACTGCAAAGGAGATGTGGGATTCTTTGGCCACGCTATATCAGGGATCTTCCAAGCACCAGAAGATGTATTTGGAGCAGAAGCTGAGATCCACGCAGATGTAGAAGGGGGAGCGCATTGATCTGTTCTTGACTAGGCTTTAGGAAATCCGAGATTCACTGGAAGCTGTGGTTTCAATACCTCAGCCTACTGAGATGGTGAGGCTGGTCCTTAACTCAGTGTCAGAGGAGTGGCAAGTCTTTGTCCAGAGCATCCTTGGCAGGGAGAGGTTACTAAACAGGGAAGCAATGTGGGTCATTGTTCAACATGAAGAGATAAGGAGAGACTTGGTCAAGTGTGTTGAAATTTCTAAGTATTACCCATTAGAAATTTTATTTGTATTCTCTGGTTTATTTCGCCTATTTGTTTAATTACTAACAAGTTATTTAACCATATAAACACTGAAATAAACACAATACAGTCTCAACCATCTACAGATCAATAGTTGAAATAAATAGACAAACACACAAGGGACACCGTTCTTTTTGAACAATCGTCCCTCGAAAAACCCAACTTGGGAAAATCAGTGCAGTAGTTTTGAGAGTTTTATTATTAAGCAGTTTTTCTTGAGTACACTAGGTGCCACACTGGCTCACCTGACAGAGATAAATAATCTGGCAGTAATACCTCCCTTCAGAAGAAGATATTCTGAAAGTTTGCCCCACGAAACCCTCTCCAGCACAATCTGAGGCTCTGCATCAACCCTCCTGGCCTCTGCGTCAGCCTGAAACCCTCTGCATCAGCCCTCTGAGCCTCTGCGCAGCCTCTATGACTCTGCGTCACTCCTGCAGCCTCTGCATGGATGATGTAGGCCTTCTGGCCTCTACGCAGTCCCTGCTAGCCTCTGCGTGGCTCTCTCTAGCTCTGTGTCTGCCTTTCTGCTTCTGCACCGGCCTTCAGGCACTATCTCTGCTTCTCTGCCTTGTACTCACTACCTCTCGCTGCAACTCTGATCACTGATTCGATTTCTCTTAGCAAACCCCTCTCTAGAAAATTGAATGACTGATCACTCTGGTGTATTCTCCAACTCACCCTCAAGCCTCCTCTTATACTTTTCCTATTGGTTCTTCAATGGCCGAAATTATATCTCTAATCAATGGCTAAGATTAGATTTGGCTTGATCCATGTCCTTTAGAACCTTCTAACCCAGTTTTATATTAATATCCATTAATATTTTATTTTTCTTAAGTTTAGACTTAGGAACTCCATTAAAAATATTAATTATTTTAATATCTCCTTAACCAGGTCAAATCTGCCCAAACCATTTCTGGGTCTTGGAGATCTCATTTGCTTTAGCCTCTCCACCAATTTTCATGGCTAGAGCACATCCGATGCTACCCCAAATCAACACTCCCTCTTAGCGAGGAATGTGCTCTAGTAATACTCCACCACTGAGCATCACCTTGATTATACGACACTGGTACTTGTGCTGATGCTAGGCCTCCTCGCCCAACATCCTCTACACTGCTGCATCCTGTACTGTTGCCCATGGCTCCGCCACTTCCACTGCTACATCAGTATGGCAGCTCTCTCTGCATCCATGCTGTTGCTGGTCTTTTCTTCCAACACTACATCTGCACTGCAGTTCTCTCTCATCATGCTGCATTATGCTACTACTACTGCTACTGCACTACAATTCTCTCTCATCATGTTTCATCGTGCTACTGCTACTGCTACTGCACTGCAACTCAAGTACCGAGAAGTAAGTAACTGATCCACCCAGCTACTGACATCCTTGTCAGGCTAGAAAAACTCTCGATGCTGAAGCTCTCTCTGTCGCT